>PVIA01000091.1:226363-381614 GCA_004024845.1 Tonatia bakeri
ATTCCGGCGACACAGCTGATGGTGCTGAGAACCGAGAGAGGCCTACCAGCCAAGCACGGATTACTGGGAAGATCCAGACACTGCCTGAGACTGGACTTCTATTTTCCTTTCCTGAGATACGGTACCCCAGACTGGGCAAGGGGGAAGGAAGGACTGAGTGTGTTTGTGGGTGTTTTAAGGGACTTTAAGATTTTTTGGGGGATTTTGGTAAAAAAATATTAGGTCACTGCCCTAAGTTTTGTATAGCACAAAATAAACGTTTTCCTTTCCTTTTCACCAATCTCTGGCATTGAGAGATATCTTTCCTATATGGCGGCGGACAAGACGGACCCGAATTTCTTTCAGTAAGAGCATCACCGTCCCGGGGCTCCCGGGCCCCTTTGCTTGTTTGGGTCCTCCTTGCTCTGTAACAGAAGTAGCATGCATGGTGTTATCTACATGATGATAGATTTGCAGGCTGTGAAAAATGTGGGCAAAAACATCTAAAAGCTTAAAGTGTAGGTCTGGACAGGAGGAGGAGTAAGGTTGGCTTTAGAAAGGTAGATCTGGGAATGATCTGCATCAACAACACGATGCTGTTGTAGCTGGGAGAGCGTAGGGGTCTGCCAGGAAGAGGGCCGTCTGGGCGCCACGTAATGCAGGAGCCAAGCCAAGTTGGAGCTGGTCCCAGACACAGAGGAGGTAGGCTGAGGTGGGAGAGTGGAGGGAGGGTGCTATCCTGGAGTCTGGAGTTTCAAGATGCTGTATCTATTCTAATCCAGCCTCTTCCTATAGCTGGGCAAGGGCACGGGGGCAAATTGCAATTCAGAAGCTTAAAGCTGGAGAAAAAATCTAAAAGCAAAGAGAGACAATGCTTGAAAAAATTGGGACCAGCAAACAAAATGAAGATATTACCATGGACCAAGCACAGTGAGGATGGGCAAATGGAATGTCCATTTGATGTTTACATTACTTTACTTCTTAATTTTAGGTAATTAGCTACAACATCGTACCAGAAGCACATGTTTGATTCAGGTTTGAATTGCACTTGCTTCCACTGACATTATAGATTGATATGATGAGTCAGCACAAACTGATTTCCTTGCCCTGTACAGAGCACCTTGCTGGTTTCCTGCGTTGCACAGAAGATGGCTTTGAGGAGTGGGCAGCCTGGCTGAGAAATTAAGGCCGAGGAAGGAACACTGAGCAGAGCCAGAAGTATGCATTGCTACGGAGTACGTTGTTACAAGTCAATTGCAGTTACAGAATTTTGCAATTTGCAGGATCAGGCAGGCTAGAAAAATACAAAGAGGGTTAAGGAACCCTCTTTGGAGGGTCATGTGGCCTCTTTGGAGCTGGGCTTTGAAGGATGGGTAGGATTTGTCTTGGAAGGAGAAAGGCCTTACTGGTATGAGAAATGACCTGAAGATGGACTAAAAAATGGCTTATTTGAGGTCTAGTAAATAAAACAGGCTCTTAAGAGTCAATGGTGGGTGTTTAAAAATTGTGAGAACTAAAGTTACTTGGAAAGCTGGGATGAGGAGTTTGGATTTTAAGCTATGTCTAAGTGACTGGCTTTTACACTTGGAAGGTGAGGTCTGATTGAGGCTACTCATGTTGTTGATTTAGAAAACCAAAGGAACCTAGAAGAGGTGGAGGAACCTGTGTTTCTTCCGACAGGGGTCCCTGCATTAAAGGAACACCAACCTGCTTCTCTTCCTCTCCTCCTGGGACTAATAGCTGCAGTTTTAACATGGAGTCACACCAAAGCCTTATGCTTAAAACTTGGCAACTGCATCATTAAATGAAAATGGGAAATTTAGTTATTAGCACAGAATCGTGCACATGGTAAATGGCAATCAACGGGTCATGTGGCCTCTTATTTCCCTGCAATCAGTAAATCAAAATCCAACTGAAATGCTATAATGCTCTTTATTTTTTTAAAACTGCTTCTGGCTCTCTATTCTGAAGCATTAGCTTCACCTGGGGACTCCTTAGAAATGCTATTCTTGTGCCCCACTCCAGGCTTGCTTAATCAGAAAGTCTGCAGGTGCAGCCCAGCAGTCTCTGTCTTAAGAGCCATCCAGGCGATCCTCATGCGTTCTCAAGTAGAGCCTCTCACCTACAGGGTTCAATGATGGCTCAGAACAGCATCCAAGGTTCTTCACAGTCTAAGCTCATTCTCCAGCTGATTTCAGCCCTGGCCTGCAACCCAACCCCAACACAGAGCACACCTGTGTTGTAGACCCATGCACAACTTGCTGGGTCTCCAGACCACACAAAGCTCTAATGCATCCCTGGGTTTGTATTAGTGTCCCTACAGTCTTATCTAGACTGCACCTCCCTCACTCGGTAAGCCCCTACTTTTGAAGACCACCCTCAGCATCCCTTGGCTGTGGCCAGCAGTTACTCTTGCCTATAGTCCCGAAACCCTCTGTTTATCCTGCTAGTGTAAGTTATCACAGTGAATTGAATAATTTGTTTATGTGTCTGTCTAGATTAAGGACAGGAGTCCTGTTGCTTCCTGAATGCCTACCCACATCAGAGAGTCAGGAGGCCAGAATTCCACTCCCAGCTCTGCTGACCAGCTGGGTGCCCTCAGCACTTTGCTCCACCTCCCTCCCTGCCCCATGTCTGCATATGTAAATGAGGTGGGGGCTGCATTTCCAAGGAGCAGCCAAGTGGTTCTTCTGCATTCCGAAATTTGACGACCTCTCTACCTATAAAAAGTTTAAAAGCCTCCAGCTATGTATTTAGGAAGATTTATATCTTCTTTTGCTCTTGCTGGTTTAACTAACTCAAACTCCTGAATTCCTGGCGTACCAGCAAAGCAGGAGTAAACCAGCCCAGGTTTCCTCCCTGCCGTCGGAGGAGAGTCACCTGCAGACACTTCCTCCTTTCAGAAGTCTTTGGAGGCCCAGCAAAGAGCTTAATTGGAAGCTCCTTATAGTTAGTGGTCACGCGGAGAAGGAGCTGATGGAAGACCTGTGAAGAATTTTTTTTTTTAATGTGTTGTGTCTGTCTGGGTAGCTGATTTGGTTAGAGAACCATACTGACAGGCCAAGGCCGTGGTTTCAGTCCCCAGTCAGGGCACGCACAAGAGTCAACCAATGTTAGTGCATAAATAAGTGGAACAACAAATCAATGTTTCTCTCTCCACCCCTCCCCCACTTCCTGTCTCTCTAGAATCAATCTATAAAAGACATTATAAAAAATGTGTTGGGCACATTTCTGCTTGCCCAAACAAATTAAAGAAATTATTTAACAAATCAATAAGCATATACTCCAATCATTAAATTAGTCCCCAGTTAAAAATAAAATGGCATAGCCCCTCCAACCCCAGTTTCTCAGGGGCTGTTGTTACAGTTTTTGTAAAGTGGTAAACACCTAGGAATGTGAACTCTCACTATATTTTTTCTTATCAGCGATGGCTGATTCAGTGGCAAAGGCAGGCCACCCACGGTCCCTTGAAGCCCCACTTTGCTACTGGCAATGATTTGGTTAACCTTTGATTAAACATAGGAATTTAAAGCATGAAAAGGTCTGGCACCTGACACAACCCTTTGACACCACGCTGTCTGTCATTAATGATAATCCAGCATTAGATGTTCGGCTTTGAAAATGAAGTTAGACGACTTCAGTTTTCAACCCTAACCTTGCTGTACTGTAAACTGAACCCCGCTGTGTTTGCAGACTTCCTGATTTACTGCTTTGCCTTTTAACTGTTTTCAGGCAAATGGGAGTTGGGGGCAGGGCAAAGAGCCCAGGGATCAAGTGAGTACAAACAAGCCATCTCGACTACCGTCAAGGGAAGCGGCTTTCTGCCTAGATAAGTCACCGGGTCAAAAGAGCTTCATTCCCACAGTTGATTTAATCTTCCTTTTCTTTTTTTTTTCCCAAACTAGGTGTACAATTTTTTTTTTTTGGACTGGGACATCATGCAAGAAATATTCGGTATCCCTTTTCACTTCCTTTTAAAAACAACAGCAGTAATGTCAGAGATCCCTGGGGTCCCTCCTCAGTCTCAAAGGTCCTTTTCCTTCCTAACAATACACTGGTGTGTCTGAGGGCTCCGCATTTCATTTCACATGCAGAGCGATATTCAGAGCAGGGTGCAAGCCATGTCTAAATGCTTGTTGAATGAACAAAAGACCAACTCTGCTTCCTAGTTCAATAGATGTTGTTTGCCCATAAAAGCAAGTTTTAGACAATAATAAAATTATAGAGAGTTGACCCAGACCTCTTCCTATTAACCTTAATTTGTTATTATTAGGTTGACATATTTTGGCTCTTAAGTCTGGGTAGCACTCTCCACTACTGCCCATAGCTTTTTGGCTAGTTGGACATGGGAATCTCAGCCCTCATCTGGGTTGATGCCTGGGATTCAAAGTCCAGAGAAGCCTCCCTCCGTCTCCACCCTAAGGAGCCTCTGGTGAAGGACTACAGTTCCTCTTCACCATTCTCTGCTGGGAGAGAGACTTGGACATCATGTTTCATTTATTTAGGTGAGAAGAACTGGAGTAAACTAGTATTTTCTTTGGATCCTTTTCAGATATAGAGATTGTTTAATATAACTCAATCATTTCTTTTCTGTTTAGCAACTGTCTTGCCACCTTTCAAATTGTAAGGGCCTCCATGAAACTTCTGTTTCTAGTGAAGCGGTGACATTACCTTGATCCCTACTGCATCGGCATGACTTTGGGAATCTGAATGCTACTCCAGATTTAAGTCAACCACTGTGCTTGGGAATTTTATTTTCTTTAACAAACACAAAGCATTTATCATGAAACAAGCACCGTTTTATATGCTTCATAAGTATTAATTAATTTACTTTTCAAAACAATGCAAGAGACAGGTACCATTGCTGGTTCTAATTCAAAATGTGGACAGTGAGACCCAGAGATAAGAGATTTATTTACGTGACAGCACCCAGGTAATGAATGAATCAGAGAGCTGGGATTCGGCCCTGGGAACTCCACTACCAGCTCTGTGCTCACAGCCACTCCCAGTGCTGACTGCCTGCTGACTCCGTCTCGTACTTCTCAAAGAAACTTGAAGTTATAGAAAAACAATAGTTTAATAATACCCATTAATGATAAAAGAATAATAAGATATATGATTTTATGAATAACAATAGTTAGAGAAAAAAGAATTTCTCATATTATTGAAGGGTATGGTAGATACTGGTATGCATTTTATAAGACACAATTTTGATATTAGTTTTAAAATAAAATTACTGTTAACTGTTATTTTTACTATGATGCATTATCGCTGTACTAATATTTTTTCTGTGAATGTATATTTGTTTATATTATATATTATAAATATAGGTGTATACGTATATGCACACATACATATATAATACAACTATATACTAATTAGCCACTGTAGGATTTGAGGGCCAGGAGTTTTATATAGGTAAGTCATTTGTGTTCCATAAAACATTGAGTTTAAGTAGCTAAAGCTAATTACTCTAAACATTTAATTCTTTTTTTAAAATTTAATTTTTATTATATTTTTTCCATTATCATTTAGTCCCCTTTTACTTCCTTTCCCCCAGCGGTCAACACACGCTGTTGTCCATGTCCATGAGTCCTTTTCCTCTTTGCTCGCTCCCTCCACTCCCGAACTTACCCCCCAATTAGCCGTCATCTGCTCTTCACCTATGTTTGTCTCTGTTTTCCTTGCTAGTTCAGCTTGTTCATTGGATTACACATATGAGCGAAATCATATGGTATTTGTCTTTCTCTAACTAGCTTATTTCCCTTAGCATAATGTTCTCTAGGTCCATCCATACTGTTGCAAAGGGTAGAATTTTCTTTTTTTGTGTGTGTGGCTGAGTAGTATTCCATTGTGTAAATCTCCCATAGTTGTTTTATCCACTAATCTACTGATGGACACTTGAACTGTTTCCATATATTGGCGACTGTAAGTGAAGCTGCAATGATCATAGGGGTGGTTATGTTCTTTTGAATTAGTAAACATTTAATTCTAACATTAGAGAATTGGAGCTCGCTAATATCCAATTTCCCTCTCATTGCGGGCACGTGAAAGCCTTCAGAGGTCACATGACTAGTTCTGGTCAATAGGCCCTGAGCAGACACGACGCGTGTCAGTCACTTTTAAACCAAACATGGAAGAGTGACTGCAAGATCTCCATGCTACTCCCCTCTTGCTTTGCCAACCAGGGACATGGTGGGTTCAGAAGGTGTAGCTGCAGAGACCGAGCCCAGCCTGTGTCCCTGAATGACTATGTGGAGTACAGACCCTCCCCCTCCACCGACCCCAAGTGGCCTGTGATGAACTAGCAGCATGTGTGACAAACGATCCTTCGTCAGGATAAACCACAGGAATTTCGGGGCACGTCTGTTAACACAGCACACGTGTTCTCAAAGTGTGCTCCTAGGACCAAGTGCGTCAGCTTCAGCAAGCAACTTATTTGAAACTCAAATTCTCGGGCCCCACCCTGGAATACCGAGTCAGAATCTCTGAGGGGAAGGTCCAGAAATCTATATACTAAACAGCCCTCCAGAATATTCTTATGCAAGCCCAAGTTTGAACACCACCACAGTAACACAACCTAGTTTATCCTAATACTTGATGATAGGTTTTTTTAACGTGTTGAATAATTAGCTACAGTAGCAGCAGTACAGGATATGGGAAGAGTGTAATGGAAAAGAAGATTGTGAATGAAGGAAGGTTTAGGCCATTCGAGCATGATGTACACACACTTACTCTTCAGTCAGAGACGGTCACCTTCCTCTGCCCTTCCGCTCCTTGATACTTTCTGATTAGACTCAAGCAGAAACCTCCAAATGCTCTTTCCTGTGTTCAGCTTTTCTCCACTCCAGCTCCCCTATGCTAAGTGTGCAGCAACCTTTCAGAAGTCCAGCTTTGATGACATTATTATTTTTTGGTGGTTTTGTTCTGATGTCATTCCATCTGGGAACTTCTGCCATTTAGTGGAACTGAGCAGGATCGCTCACTGTGCTTCTGGTCGCACAAAGAATGTGGTTTATGCTGAACTCCTGCTTTCCTTTGGGGTTTTCTTGCATGCTAGGCAGTGTCTGGGTGAACAGTCTCCTTTTTTTTTTTATCCAATAAAAACCAGAGTCTCTAATGAGCTTCTCCACTGGACAGCTTTTCACAAGTGCTATGAGAACATGTGGCTGGAGGATTTATGCATCCCATGTGACACCTCTGGGAAGGGGCTCTCAGAAGCTTGCACCTGGTTTCCTCTGCATCTCACCCCCTTCACCTTTTGTCTTGGCTGATTTTACTTTGTCACCTTTCATTGCAATAAATTATGGGCCTGACTACAACTGTGTGCCAATTCCTCTGAGTGGTCCCTATGAACTGCTGGACAGAGGGCAGTTTTGAGGATCCCCAATGGAACCTCCAACTATGAGTTTCCACTAATTGCAAACTGATTGCTCTATTGTTTTTGGCGATGCCCTTGGGAACAGATTGTTTCACTGTTTCATCCAATTAATGTTTGGCCCCTTAGTAAGGAGGGTAGGGTATCACCAGACCTTCAGGCTGCTGCACCCCCTCAGGGGTCCTCTTAGCTAACTCTTTTTCAGTTTCTGTTTAACTTTCAGCTGGTCTACCATTTTGCTTATTGTTACTAGTATCATGAAGCTACCAGTTTTCCCTCGACTACTTGTCACCAAACTTGCCACTGTCTGTGACAACACCCTCAGGCATGAACTTCCCCACCGTCTGTTCCAAGTGAAGCCTGTTTCCTTGGAGTCCTCTGATCCTATGGCTGCCTAACCCACACTCCTTGGGTAGAACTTTGATTCCACTGCCGGAGTTGGGGCTGGGGTCACAGGCCTGCTCCTTCCACAAAGATACCTCTTCTTCTTCTGAGCAATACTGGGGAGGAAGTAGCCTAGTTCTTTCACCTTGTCCCTCCTGGCATGGACCCTTGACCCTATGAGTGAGCTGGGGTGGGGACAAGTGAGGCCGGGTGTTTCTGCCTACCACACCTGGGGTAGAGTTCCTGCCCAGTGAGTGGGGGTTGGATGGGAGAAGCAAGCCTCGGCCCTCTTAGAGGTGTCTGCCTGGAAGAGTTTGCTCGACACTGAGTGGGGGAATGAGAGATGGCAACAGCCCTTCCTGAGGTGACACTGTTGTCCTAGACTAGGACTTGGGGGAGAGGGAGCCCCCTGTTCTAGACCACAGTCATCCAGACTGGAGCTTCCATGCCATTGATCAAGGGAAAGGGGTGGGAATAGATTGTAGCTAAGATGTCACAGGTTCTCAGCTGTTCTTGTTAAGAGTACATTTCTTTAAATAAATATCTCCCTGTTTAAAATTTCTAGACACAAGCAGTTGTTGTCTTTTTTAATTATTATTTATAATTTTCATCAATTAGATGGCTACTTCCCTGGGGAAAGTGCTCCCTGAGCAACTCACCCCACCATCTGGAAGTCCCACTTCTGATGGCGTCACCAGCACACCCAAAACTGCCAAATACCTGTGATTTCCTGTTAAAATAGAATCTATGTTTTTAAATTTGATTTTTAATGCCCTGTGTAATGTGGCTCCATATGGTATCACCATAATCAGGACAGAACAAATCTGGTGTTCCTTGAACATACTTCATGCTGTTCACGCTGTCAAAACTTCCATCTCTTTTTATATCATAATACATAGTTATAGTCTTCATTTCTTCTTGATAAATACTCCTTTTGGTGTCCTTTGCTAATTGTCCAGCTCACGGTCACCTCTCCCTATAAAATGTATTAAGATTGAAAGACACCAATTACTTTCTTTTTCTAACTTTGTACAAGTATTAATAGAAGCTATTATTTACTGCAGTTAGCATAACACCAGGCACATAGTAGGCACTTTAGAAATATATCTTGTTCCATGAACCAGTGGCTGAAAGAGAACAAGTCAAAGCAGAAAGAGTTTCAAAGGAAGAGCTTTGCCATTTAAAGAGAACTTTCTCACACATGTACTCCATTTGCTTGTCCCAGCGACACTGTTAGTCTAGGTTGGCATTATAACTCCCATGAGGAGATTGGGGCTTTGAAGCTTAAGATTCCTACCTAAGATCATTCGGGTACTAAGTAGCCATTGCAGATCTGAGTTAAAAGCCTGTGCTCTTTTAGGAACCAAACTCTTTCTGCACTGAAAGGGATCAGGAAAAGAAAATGCTTTCTCCCACTGAGGTCTGCTCATTTTTCAATTAGAAAGAAGTAAGGGTAACTTAAAAATAAGGGCAATGTAGATAAAGAAATCCTTTTTTTAAAAAAAATTTTTGCTTAGATGTCTAAAACGTAAATGTAAAGCTTCGGAAATGAATTTTAGTTCTATAATAGACGAGAACAAAGTAAGTCTATTCTTCACAGAAATGCCCCGTGCTAACCTAGCCCCAAGGCCATTTGATTACAGTGACTATGTTGTTTTGAAAAATAACTCATTCCGCTGGAGATGAAAGATAAGTGGCTGCAGTATGTGGAGCAAAAAGGGGGACTTTTGTTGTGTGTATGAACAAGGGTAAGGTTGGGTGAGCGTGGCTGAAGAAAAGGGTTTGGGAAGAAAGTTTCTGAATTTCTGGGTGCTGGTGCATACTATTGAGAAATGGTATTTCACTCTTTTCTTTCTTTTTTAATGGACCACCTATACAGTCATTCACTGAGAGCTGCCGTACCAGTTAGTCAACATGCAGGTTTTCATCACAACCACACTTAGCACCGTGTTTGATTTCTCTGCATAGGGTGTTATCAACCAAGGACCCCTTCCTACAGGTGTTGGTTAAGAGATTAAGAAATGTCTCCTTACGTGGGCTGTGGGAATGACAGAGCCAACGTCATGACATTGTACCCTGCACCTTGTACCCTGAACCTTGAGCGTCACTTTTCCCATCTTTAAAGTGGGCATCATATTGCTATTTATAGGTTGGCCTAAAGATGAAGAAAAAGTGAGCGCTTCTGGCAAGAAGTCTGGCATGCTATGTGCTCACAAAGGTTCTGTGGCCTGCCTTGCCTTCCCATCACAGCTGCACCCACGTTCGGTCCCAGATCCCCTGATTCACTTACCAACTTGGTCGGCATACAGACAAGAAAGCTGATGACGCAATACTTTAACGGGGCTTGAATTTCCCCCTGTTCACTCATTTTAATCATGCCATTATAGTGGTGGTAGGAGTGGGTGAGTAGTGAAGCAAACTGTGGAAATGGTATATTTATAGGAGATTGTAAAACTAATAGATGATTTACCCTGTGTGCTGTCCAGGTGAAAAAATATTTTCATATACATAATCTCACTTGGTTCTCCCCAAGCATGAGGATGTAGGTGTGCTTATTTTCATTCCACAATGGAAGAGAACCAAAGTCAGAGAGGACTGATGACACACCAAAAGCATTAGAATGAAAGCTTTCTTATGGGTGACCAAGTTTTCTATGGAGAGAGTGAGTGCTCATTTCATAGTCCCTTGTAGACAGAAATTGCAGTAGACAGGAACCAGCTGTTGAGGTATGTTTATACTTTGGGTTGATGAACACAATTTATTTGGGGGCTGTACTTGCAATTATGTAACTTCTCACCTTTTGTATTAGACAATTTTTGAACAGAATTTTCATCTTCCTTTTCTTATTGTTCTTTAGAATTTTCGATGAATGTACATTAGAGTTCATAGTGAAAACATCGATACTTTCACTTATCATATATTCATTCGTATGAAAAGCCCTTATTGAATAACAACAAGGAATTGGGGATGGTATTTAAAAGTTGTATTTTATTGACCAATTCTTTATTTTCAGTTCACTTTTGATGAATGAGGTGAAGAGTCCAATGAATGGGTTGTAATGCTATGTTTTATCAATATATTTTTATCCTCTTTCTTTAACGTTGAGTCTCTGTGGAGATTCTGACTTCCTGATGCTTTGTTTCTTAAAATTCTCTATTATTTGATGAAGCTTGTTTCCAGTTACAACAAGAGGCAGATGGCAGTAAATATTTATAGTATTCAATTGCATAAACATGGAAAGATTTCACAACAAAATACTGAAGAACCAAAATTAAAAAAGGTCAAGATAAAAAATATGGAAGTGACTTAGGCAAACCTGACTTTTGGGAAAATAAAATGAAATAAGGTGAGTATTTTAAATTTATGATGTTCTATGCTAATTATTTGAATTATTTGGAAAAAGTATGTCATTCACATTGCCCACTAGTATTACTATTATCATTATTTAATTACATAAAAACATGATTTTAGAATGCACGGTTATAAACAAGGAAATTTAACATGAGCTTAGCAGAGAGCATTTCTCCTCCCTGAAAATATGTATTAAATTGTATTTCAGGTTCACTGTAGAGAAAATTAAATCTTGATTTATTTTTAGTCTGATTTTTACTAAAAGATTAAAACCCCCTTTTAAAAAAATATTATTGTCTCTGATAACATTGCCCAGAACACTTGCTGAAGATAAGCACAATGGAACCAACACAGTAATATGATATTTCCTCATGGAATACCGAGCTTATCTCTCACGGGACACAAAACCCACAATCAACCGTCAGGGTTGGGAAGGTCTTTCTTACACACTAGATTGATCAGATAATCCATACCATGTTTGGACATATTTTATGTATTACAACTTATGTTCCTTTGCTTCTACAGCAAATGATGGCTTTGTAAACTCCTGAAACACTAGGGAAAGAAACACGTTGGCAGAATGCTTAGGTTTCCATTTTTTCATAAGACAGAAAAAGCAAGATACTCCATGACTGGCTGTGATGATGTGACTGGAGATTATTTAATTATCCTTGACATGCTCCCATGTAGCCAAAAAGTGATCTTAATTTGTTAAAGGCCTACACTGATTTAAAAACAAACTTAAAGTACAAAAATTTATTTTTCTTATTTTAATAACATAATGGAGTTTTCAGCATAACAGCACGCAGTACGTTTTGGTACAACCACAAAAACAAAGCTTTGCAATTTTGAGTATGCGTATAGATTTTAGTTTTTGGTCCTTGTGCTGCAATGTTACAAAATTGCATTTTCAAAAATCTCAAGTTTTTAAAATGTGTTTCTTCATGAGAAAATTTTCTTAAATATTTGCAGCTTTTTAGTCAAATTCTTTAGTTTAATTAATTGGCTAATGATTTCTATTATCATAGATGAAGGATTGGTAAACTATATCCTATGAGCTGAATCTAACCCAATGATGTATTTGTACATATTATGAGCCAATAGTGACATTTACATTTAAATGGTTGAAAAAATTAAAGGATATTTCGTAACACATGAAAGCTGTCTGAAATTCAAGTATTAGTGTTTGTAAGCAAAGTTTATTGGCACATAGCATGCCCGTTGGTCCAGTGCTAACATAACTGAGCCATTGGGACAGGGACTATATGGCCCACAAAGCTGAAATGTTTATCAACTGACCCTTTACAGAAAAGCTTGCTGGCCTCTGAGATAGTTACCTGTAAGTCACAGGTGGCTACTCTCACACACACACACACACACACACACACACACACACACACTCAATACATTCTGGGTATGTGTCCTGTGAAAATATTTTCATTCTAAACTCTTTGATTTCATGGGGACTGTCATTTATTTTTTGAATATTCTTTTCAGGTTTTAAAATTATTAGGAAAAGAGGCTCCTGTCTTAAACATTGATATCAGGATAGTTTAAAAAATAAAAACTTGCCCTGGCTGGTATAGCTCAAGTGGATTGAGCGCGGGCTGTGAACCAGGCATCGCAGGTTTGATTCCCAGTCAGGGCACATGCCTAGGTTGCAGGCCATGTCCCCCAGCAACCGCACATTGATATTTCTCTCTCTCTCTCTCCCTCACTTCCCTCTCTAAAATTAAATAAATAAAATCTTTTAAAAAAAAGAGAAAATACTGCAACAACAATTAAAAAAATTAAAAAAAATAAAAACTAAAGACAACATATTGTGTGAAAATAAATCCCATAGCTTAAATATACTTAAATTTTGAGGTCACAAGTACATTACAGTGATATTGAAGCATCCTTACTCTTGTTCCTTATTTCCCACCATTGGACTGACTGAAACATTGATTTAATCATTATTAGGACATTTGCTGTCTACATGATTGACACTATTATTCAGAGTGGTATGTTAGATCATTACTGAAAAATGATAGAATCTAGGGTTAACTTAATTTGTATTATCTTGACTGGAAATTCAATTATATGTTACTTAACAGTCTTATGCCTAATTGACATCTTATCTCTATGATATGACATATCTAACATTTTACACACTGATCTGTGTTTCCCAGAGATAAAAAGAGCTCAACTGAAAATAGTTTCCAAACTTTGAGAGTTCTGGGGAGGAGAGAGCTGTCGGAGAAATACACATAAGGAAGAAGCCAGAGAGTTTCGGCTCCTTGACCTTTGCTCCTTTCAGCTAGGGAAGTTCTGTTCTTTTTTTTCTGATATTGCAGGTTTTACTGAGGATTTTTTTTAATTGATTCTACTGTTGCTAAATGCAATGGTTTTATACTGTGTCAATAAAACCTAATTAGAACTTTAATTTCCAGAAAACTCTTCCTTGCATGATTCCTGATTAGGGCTGGGTGCAGGGGGAAGTTTTTATTAGATTTGGTAGGTACCTGGAGAGGTGTTATGCTCTGAAGTTCATTCATTGTGGGGAGGACCCAGCTGATACGTGTTGTCATTGATCTGTCACATCACCTTGTTTGTCTGAGATGGCAACTGGTCCACAGGTCCTCCAGCCTCTCCATGTCCTGACCAAGGCTCACGCAACTCCACTACGATGAAGGGCACTGGCTTCTTCTGCAGGTCACCATCTCCGCTGGGGGTGCTGAGGAGCAGAGGCAAATTCTAGCTTGGATTTCTGTGGTCTCTGATGACTTTAGTTTGTCCATGGTCTCCCTGCTTCATGTTGTGGATTCCTTTCCAGATGTTGATTCTGTCGACCTACAGTTACTTCAGGCCCTCTACCTGACATACATAGATGCAACCTTCCATAAATATCGCCAGAGCTCACACCTTTGTGTGTGGTATAACACCAAAAATAAGTTCCTTATTTCAAATCATTTAAAGAGGCTTTGCCTATCTAGTGATGATAGATTCTCTTAAAGTGTTTGAAAGCTACTCATCATTCATACACATTGTTTCTTTAATGAGGAAATTGAATCCAGACACAGTAGCACAGTAGTAGTCATTCACCCTCCTCATAGGAGTCGTGGGAGTAAACATTCACCTAGTGCCTACTCTGTAAATACTTCAACGTGTAGAGTCACCTAATCCTCATTATAACCCTATGAATTAGTGTCACCGCTTCTCTCATTTTAAAGGTAAGAAAGACTGAAGCAGAGAGAATTATAAATTGAAGCCTTGAGGTCATAGTTACCTAAACAGTGAAGCTAGAGTTTGAATCAAAGCAGTTTGACTCAACTCCAAGCCCTTAGCCAAAGTTTATATGTGATGGTAGAGATATAATAAAGAAAATTTCCCTGCTCTCTATTTTCCCAGGTAATCATTCGAACAATTCACAAATATTTTTTTGAGTACCTGCTATAGTGTCTCTTCTTGGCGAGTAGGACAAATACAGAGCTAGCACATATTTTCCTTCACCTGTACTTGTGAAATGAGAATTGTGCTCCTGTTTGAGTCTACATTGGGAGCTGTCTCTCTCTATCTCTCTAGGTAACTATATTTTATTGCATTCAAAACATAAATATGTTAGAGGTGATTTGAAGAAAAGCATAGACATTTAGACTAAATGTATGGAATGACAAGGAATAATAAAAAATTTGTAGTTTCCAAAGTATTTAAATAGCATTAATATTTTCACATGTTATCACATGTCATGAAAATGATGAAACATATTATTTGAGAAGAAAGTTATATAGGTACATTTCTTGATTCACAAATGAATACATAGATCCTATATGTACTGAGGCTGGCCATGTATTATCATAAATAAGCCACAGTAGTAAAAACTCTTAGGACGCTTATACTTTTTGGAGAGCCCTGGTAGGTCTCACTCTGAAGATTCTTGATAACATGTATAATTGACTATAAATTAGAGTCAGTATTACCTCTGGCTCAGATGTGGAGCTCAGTTATCCAAATATTGTCTTTCCAGAAAACTCAAGGCCCTGTAACACGTTCGCATTAAGTGGTCTCCTAAAAATGTGCCTGTCTTGGCTTGTGAAACAGATGTCCTTAATGGCAAAGCAAACCTGGGGTGCCTGTCATTAGCTTGTTGCTGGCTGGTGCTGTCACTGAAATGTCATTGTGCCGTACATTAATTGGCAGGATTGTGAGAGAAGTGACAAGAGTTGAACAAAGCAAGAAGAGGAAGGGAGGCTCAGAAGAGGTAAGAACACAGTAGAGTTAGATTCCATGTAGAGGTGACTACAGTGAGAAGTGGCAGTAGGAGGGGTGAAGGAGGAGAGAGCGGCAAACGCTGACTCAGGGGAAGAATCCCAGATAGGACTGGGGGTGGGGAAGACTGAGCACTTCTGCTTGATTAGCCTTGAAAGGCACAGATGGATGAGCAAGTCTTAACTCTGCGTGTTGTTGGGCGAAGGTACCTCCTTTCCTCTGCTTTCTGTTTCCATTCATGTAGCATCCCATCCTCTCTCTGCTCTCCGACGCGCTCACTATTCCCCTGCCAGGTTTGGCCACTGATCTGTAGAATTTTCAGGGATTGGTTCTCTGTTGTACCTTTCTTTCTCCGTTTCCTCTCTGGGTAGAGCTTGGCTGTTGAGAAGGTGTGTTTAGGTTCACTGCCAGCAGCAATGGGATGAATTTAAAGGAGAGAGTTCTATGAGTGGAGGGGAAACCTGTGTGATTCTGAGGTTTGCCAGTAGGAAGCCCACTAATCCTTGATCAGCCATCAACCATCGTATCAGGCCATCCTGGAATTAGGATAGAAGTACTCTCTGTTCTCTTCCGGACAGGCCGAGAGCTATGTGGGAGCAGTGGGGAGGACGAGTGGGAGATGTGGCTGTATCTAAGTAATGGGTTCCCTTGTACTTCACAGGGGACAGATGCTGCCCAGCCTACGATACGCCCACATCATACCTCGGGGACCCCAACAGTGTTGGAGTTTTCCAGTGGCATTGTCATGCTACTTTACAGTGAAAGTGACAGTACAGTGAATGTTATAATGCTCATGACAAGAAAGAAGCCACGTAGAAAAACTTGGACAGCTTCTTCCAGATTTTAGACAAATATGCTCATTTTGGGGGGTTCATTCTTCCCTGTCCCTTACCATTTACAGCAATGAGATGATAAAGGCTGATATAGATCTGAAACAAAGGTACTAACAAGTCTGCTTGGGGGCGTCCTAGGTGAGCATGTCAAAAGGAGTCTCTAGAGCAGTCAGCCTAGATGCACAGAAGACCAAAGAGGGACTTGGTGCTGAGTCCTATCAAGTAACAAGAGTGCTTTTGCCCAGAGTATCAAGGGAGCTTCCCTCTCGGTATCAGTGTTAGCAAGAGGCACGTGGTAAAGGATAGTGCCTTTCTCAGTTCGGGCTGTGTTTCCTTCTTTGTCTCAGAGGTGGTTCTGATAAAACTGCTTCCTATTCTCACAAATAAATTAGCAGAAGCCCAAGGTCAGTGTTTTTAAGGAAATAGACTCTGGCCAAAAGTGTATTAATGTTTTCAGTTCTGCTAAACCTTTCTTTTTGTGTGTGACGTGACAATCTCAACTCACAAAAATATCGCCATCTAGGTTAACACTGGAACTTCTCTTTTTGGGACCCTTTATTTTCAGGCCTCATTTACATACTCACTGGAAGTCCCCCCTCCCCATCCTTATAAATTTGTCTATTCAGACTGCTACCTTGAAGAGGTTCTGCAATGGGGCGGACAGTGCCAGCTAATCCCAGGCATGGCATTTGCCTGTGCATGTGGTTGGCTGGCTCTCTGTGGCCTGAACGCTCTGCTCATTTTGACTGTTCTTTGCTGCATGTGCTATATTGACACAGGCAAAGGTTACATTCTCCTCCTTGAGAAGAGAAGGGTTTCTCACTTCTTTATCAGGGTTAGTGTTGAAAACTCGATCCCCCATTGCATAGCAGCATGCAGAGATTTTTGAGCAACGACACGTCAGGTCAGGGGCAGCGCTGCTAAGCAACTTCACACCCACTATCGTGTGGGATTTGGGATTTGGGATTTGGGGCCTGGGTTATCTGCACGTCACTCCTGTGGCTGTTGAAGGCATTAGAAACAATAGGATAAGCCAAAGCCTGGTTCACAGCACATGTATGAGCATCATAATATTGGCTGTGCTGTGGGTGCCATATTCTACTGTATGTAGCATGTTATTAAATGTGCTTGAAGGAGCATGCGTTTTGAGACTTTTGGGTAATAGTTAAATGAGAAAAGAGTTTTGATACTAGTAAATACTGCATAGAGGGTGGGGCAAAAATAGGTTTACAGTTGTTCATATGGAAAATAATATAAGAATTGATAACACATAATACAAGAATAAACTGTGTGATTTGCATACCCAACTGTAAACCTACTTGTGCTCTACCCTGTATTATAATTAAATCATGGGAAATTACAATTATACTACCATATTAAAAGCAAGTAGTTCTGCAATAAACATACCTATTTAATTTTTAACCTTTCTTTCTGGAATTTATCTGAACACAGGCTTTTCTTTGTGCTCACCAAATCCTTTTTTCATCTGGAGTAAAAATATCGGTGATGTTGAGTAAAAAGCAAAGTGTAGAACCCCATGACTGACTGTGCTCACATGAAGCAGGGAATGGACATCTTTCTCGTCTGCAGGTGTCAGGACAGGAAGGGTCACGGAGGCACAGTGATATGGATTCATGCCCTCTGTTTAATATCAGAATTAAGAAAGGGCAATTGTCAGAAACCTCAAAGACTCACAGTCCACTTGAGTGAAAAGGACATGATTAAACACACCATGGAGTGATGTGTTAAAACTGTGCTCTGAGGATCACTTCAGGCCACCTTGATACTTGTGATGGACATTGCTGAGTTTTCATCCAAATTGCTTCTAATCTGCCAGACACGTGAGAGATGGTAGGTCTCAGCCCTTGCACTGTTGTCTGGGCAATGTGACAAGTACTGGCCAGTGAAATGTGAGCAAAGTGACACACTTCACTTCCTGGTTAAGGCTGTTAAACACTCTGTGCAATTACCCAGTCTCTTTTTCCCTGCCCTCATGCCCAAGAAGCCCACGAGCTTCTGGAAGTCAAGCATTGAGATGGAGGAATCTCCTTCCACTTGGATCCCTGAGTGACCTTGTGGAGGTCACCTCCACCTTTCTACATCCCATCACCCCTCTCACCTTTCTCAGACACATAGCATGGGCAAGAAACTCTTGACTGAAATGACAGAAAATTTGAGATTGCTTCTTACTCCAGCATACCTAAGCCTTTTTTGGAATGTGTCTGTGTATTGTAGGCCTCTCTACTCTGTGTTCTTCCTCTTTAAACCCTCCCCTACTATAATGAGAGAAGCTATATGCTGATTTGTTTACCAGATTGGACTTTTAAAGTACATTTACTTAAAGAATTCGATTGGTAGAAGTACTGAAATTCACTGTTCAGTATCATCACTACATTCGCAAATCCTGAAGAACCACTCGAGTAAACACTCTGCAAAGTTACTTCTGACAGTCATGGAATCAGAACTATAACTCCAATTCTTGCTGTATTTTATCTTATTTATCTTATTTTACTGTGCTATAAAGTTGAAAGTTAATAGTAAAAATGTTTTCAAATAACACAGAATGAAAGAGAAAAAATTATATCCATAGGTCCACCATGTAAAACAAGCACTCTTTATTTTTTCCATGTAGTTCTGATCTTTTCACTTAATAATAATAGAAATAATCAGCTGCATTAATTGAGTCCTCCCAGGTACCAGACACCCAGCACTTGAAGGCAAAGCTTCCGGGGTGAGACAGCCTGGTGAGGATTGCTACTCCCACACTTAGTAGCTGAGGGACCTGGTACAACCATCTGTACGTCACACCCCTCATTTTTAAAGTGAGACTTTACTATGGTTTATGAAGATTAAACATATTTAAAAATATATGTAAAATATTAATACTTGGGGGAGTACCTATATTACTGTAAGCAGTCAATAATGTTAACAATTTTACTTTTCACTTTTTCCTAGTTAATGCTCATAGGCTATGCAATAGCTATTACCATCCATCTTTTATAGATAATGTAAAAAAGGATGAGGGAAGTTAGTAATTTCCTGAAGTCACACAGCCAAAAGGTGGACAAGATTTATTCTAGCACCTGTTCTCTTAATAACTATAATATAAAACTATGCCATTCTATGAATCATTAATTAATGCAAAAATGATAGGTATTCCTTGTTCTAATTTTTTTTCAGTATTATAAATAATATCTGGAATGCAGCAAATGCATATGAATTAAATACACTTTTATTAATTTTTCCATGTTTTTATAATTGTTCCTTAGGCTAGATTACCAGAAATGACATTAATTAATAAAATACTATTTTTTAAAATTATTCACTTATACTCCTAAGATTCTGTCTCAAACTATTTGTTATCCTACCAGTTCCAAATAAAGATGTGCTCTCAGAAAAAAGTATCTGCTGTTCGGATTTCAAAGGAAAAGTGGTGGCAATGACTCACAAGGGTTAAATAGGGGCTCTCCCTGTGATTTTCAGGGTTCTGGTGTGCGTTCTCCAACCAATAACATTTTATTTACTGTGACATTTTAGAGGATCAGGTGCTCAAATCAAACATATTAAGGGCCCTGAACCCTCCTTTGGCTGAACCAGAAATTTGAAGCTGTGTTTCTGCACAGCTGTATCCTCTGCCTCTGGCACTCCGTCTGGAGAAGTCCCCCGCACCTGAAACTTCTCTGTCTTCACTGTCCCGCTGATGTCCACATCCCTGTACCTGCCCGTCTCTGACCCAGATCTCTCTTCCGAGCAACGCAGCAGACCTCCACACGTGGTCCGAAAATGCCGCCTGTCGTTCCTTCTGCACCTTGACCTCCAACCGTCCAGCGCCTTGCGCGTCCCCTTTGCCTCCAGACTGGTTCTTGTTTTGTTCTGTGTGAGGCGACTTGGGGATTGGAAGAAACCATCTATCAGATTGCCCAAACTGGAATGAGGACTTTTCCTTGACTTTTCCGTTTCCCTCACACTCCCTGGCATAAAAATTCTGGGCTCTTAAATACCCATCAAACCCACCCCTTCTCTGCACCCCACAGCAGCATGTGTCACCCTTTGACTGGAATCAATAAACTCTGGTTTCTCTGCCTGCTTCCTCGTTCCCACTCAGTTCCAAGTCACACTGCCTCCAAAGAGAAAGAATATTTCCATCCTATCACACCACTTCCCATTTAAAATTCCCGAAGGCTCTTTACTGTGTTTCTGTGATGAGACCCGAATTGCATCATGAGGAAAGGGGGTGCTCACCTCTAGCACCATTTCCTCCTGCCTCGGCGCCCTTCCCCCCACTTCACATGCACCACGGTAGAGCGATCAATAGCTTTGAAATATGACTATACATCAGAATCAAGGGGCGGGGGAGGGGGCTCTTAACAAAGACCAGAGCCAGGACCCCATGCCTAGAGCATACAATTTAATTGGCTTCAGGTGAAACCTAGACATTAGTATTTTTAAAACCCATCAAGAGAGTCTAATGTGCTGCCAGAATGAGACCTACTTCTCATCAAATTAAACTATTCGAATCCCCCCAGGTCTCTTTTCCTGTCTTGCTTTCTGCCAGGGATACCCTCACTTATCATTTCAATCTTGCAAATGTCAGTTCATCTTTAAACACTCGGTTGAAATTAGTTGTGGCACTGAATGGGGAGAGAGACCTACAGTGACTTTGGTACCCCACCCCATAATATGCCAGCTTCCCTCCACATGTCCCCTCTTGTGAACGACGGACACTGTCACTCTTATAGCAAGTGCCCTACTAACAAACACCTGCAGCCAGACTGCTGCCTCGAAGGCTGTCCTAGCCAGGTATTAACAAGCGACTCATTCAAGTGTTCAACCTCAGCACAGTCTCTCCTGTCCCCTGGGGACAGTGCTCCTCCCTGTAGGTGTACCTGGCACCTTGTACTGTGGCACTCTTTGATGCCTTCTCTCACCATGCTATACAGTAACTCCTCATCTGAGTGTTTTTAGGGACACTAGATGGGACAAGATTCCAAGAAGGCTAAAGCAGAGTCTCTTAGTCATCTTTGTGTTCCCCCAGTCTGACCTAGCGTCTGGCTGTGGAACAGATACTCACTGAGTGTTTCTCCAATGAATGCCTTTGATAACCAGCCCAGCGGCTGCCGGATCCCTGAGGGACTCAGGTAGGTGAGGAAACAATAGCTCTCTGACCTGTTAAATCTTGGCTTAATTGCCAAGTTCACCTCGGGGTTCTGTTGCATTTCTATTATTAATCTTTATTTTCAAATATTTGCAGTGTATCTGGAAAATATCCTTTCCATGTGTTCGAGTTTAAGTGAAATCGTTTCAAGCCTTACAACACTGATTTCTGCTTCTGGAGTATTGATGATGTTCACTCCATTCTTTCTGCAGTTCAGGAGACTGGGGTTTATAATAGGTTCAGGATGTGCATCTCTCCAGTTTCTTTACATCTAAATAAATCAAATTAATGAAAGGTCATTATTTACTGTGTTTTTAATAAGGCTTATAGTCTTTAAACTGGGGTAGTTAGAAAAGCCCAATTTATTTCTGCTTTTCTTAAGGAAAAATGTGCTCCTTAATCTTAATTAGCTTGTAGGAGTGTTTCTTTTATCTGTAATTTCAATTTGACTGAAGATGTCTGAGTTTGTTGGTTGATAATCCTTACACTTGACCCTGTGCACTCTGCCAGGGCCCCTTTAAGCAGCCATCTCCACCTTGGACGGAGGGTTAATAAAAACAGTAGTAGTGGTGCTAGTATTACTGCTACACTGACGGCTCTGGAGCAGACAGTGAGCTAAGGATATCCAGTGAATCGAGTTGTTTAACACTCCTGCTGAAGCTCAGGACGTGAAGTTGCCCCTCAGCGTCACATTCCTACTGATCCACACACCTGGCATTGCACGCATGACCCGAACACCGAGCTGGGCCCCCCGAAGGGCTGCTAGATATCTGACTAAGGCACAGAAGCACCACGCGGCACCGCTGTAACGTGTGGGTGTGAGCTGCTGAATACATGCCCCTCAGAGGTGACTCCAGAGGGTTCTCTGGTGCCACCCCCCACCATCAGTCACCCAATGCAAGAAGGTATCTGAGCTTTTCAAACCAAAACATTTTCTTGTGTTTTTGTTATTTTTTACAAAGCGTATAAGGAAATGGTAAATAGATATTGTCTAAGACGTAATGTGAATTATATTTGGCAAACATGACCTTTGTATCTTTGCATATGAAGAGAGTTTTTGATAAAGTAAGGCCTGTGATTGTTGAAAGCTATCCCCTTAAGAGCATATAGTGTCAAGAAATTCTGAAAGAAAATTTTAGATTAAGAGCTGGTTGCCTCATAGTAAATTATATTTTTATATATTATATATATATATAAGATATATATGTGAGAAAATTTATTCATTAATTAGTTGAAATAAGCTTAATGTTTATTGTCTTAATTTCACATAGAGGCCTGTTCAGTAATGGTAACGCTGTTCAAACAAAATCATTATTGACTAACTTTTCAAAAAAAAATGAAATTACTTTCTGAGTGTTAGTGAATCTGCAAGGTAAGAAATCTTTCCTTGGTGGTTATATTGATGGCATGGACTACAGTGTGGCGATTGTTGGGGAGAGGGGTGGCGGGGGTGGAAGAGGGTATGGGGGTTAACTGGTGATGAGGTACTTGACTTGGGGCGGTGAACACACAACACAGTGCACAGAAGATGTGTTCTGGAACTATGCACCTGAAACCTGTATAATTTTGCTAACCGGGTCACCCCAACAAATTCAATGCAAAGGAAAAAGAATACAATCCTAGAACAAAGACCAGCTAGCGGGCTTTGAAACGACCAGACAGGAATGACACTGCAGCGCTGGTGAGATGAGGTCACCGACGGTGCGCAACGTGGAAAGAGCATGAGCACGTCACTGAACATTTTAATGAGGGGGATTTTTGTTCAGGGACAGCACAACTGAGAGGGCTTATGACTTATGTATGAGAAAACAAACAAGAAAAGTTTTGAAATAAAAAAATTAAATTTCTTTCTGAGTGTTGGTGATTCTGCAAAGTAAGAAATCCTTCTTTGGCGGTTACACATTGATGGTACTTACTAGCTTTCGCAAATAAAATGCCATATATTGTGTTAACACCAGGAGAGTTATATATGATTAGTGATTTTCTGATTCTTGGGTGGGGGAATACTGTGTGCACACTCATATCATGGACTTTATTTTAATTAAATGTGGCCTCATTCCCTCAAGGGAAATAATTTTATAGCATTCTCTATGCAAGGAGATAAAATTGCTTTTCATTTATCAAAAAGTTTTCCCCCAAGACAGCTTGATTTCTGTAACTGGTATAATAATTATTCTTTTGTTTAAATTTCACACTACCACAGAAAGTGAACCGCATTTCCCAAGGATGACTAATTGTTTGATAAAGATGTTAGTGAAGGATTTTTCTCTCTCCCCCACTTTCCTCCCTTCCTCCCCCTCTCCCTGTCTTTTTTTAGTCTCGTTTGTGAAATTCTCATTGAGTACATACAGTCTCATTGTCTATGAATGTATTTGAGCTCATACTGTCTTACATCCCAAACCTACAATTTGAGAGAAAAATTAAAATCAGCCCATACTAGCAACAATAAAAGGAACAACAATAAGAAATAATTGTATTTTGGAAATACTGTATCAGCATACCCTTTATCTGAATTATTAAACCACTTCAAATCATTCCATATCTTGTGGTATTCCCCCACCCCCTAAAATTAAACACACATGAAAGACACCTGGTTTTGAATTCTGAGATGAAATGCGAACCAGATGGATTTTATTGAAAATGTGGTCCTCGACTCTTATCCTGAAATGGGAAGTTGATTTTTTTAAGTGCCAGCTTTTGTTGGTCAGATGTTAGGGCACTTGGGGTCTTGGCCTGTTACAAGAAGTGGTCTTATAGAGTATTCGGCCTCTTGCACTGGATGATAAAAACAGAGCTTCTGTTGACATTGTATTGTACAAAAAAAATTACTTTTTCCCCCTGTAAATTTTGAGACATCATCAGTGCTTTAACATAGTAATTCAAGTCATCAAGAGACAGGGAAATAGAGGGGAAATTTCAATCTTAAGATTTTTTTCAAATTAATGATATAATTAAAATGTTGTAAATTATACCGTTAACTAATTTTTGAGTGGCTACTTTTTTCTAAGCTCTGGGTATATAATGGTCAACAACCAGACTTGGTTCTTATCCTCATGCAGCTTAGTCTTAAGAAACTATCTTGTTCATTGCTTACAAATAAATACATCAAGAGTTAACCTCTTGAAGAGAAGAAATCTAACATGTATGAAATACTCATTCCATACCAAGATTGAACTAGGATTTTTTTATTCTTATTTAAATTGGTTGTTATCCTTCTTTTGGTTGTGTGAGGAAGCCAAGGGTATCTACCTATACCTCCATCTTGGCCAGGAGGGTAAATTTCCCAATAACTGCCAGTCAGTTACCGTTATCCTCACTTTATTGAGTCTCACAGAGGTGCAGTAAATGTTTAAGGCCACATAGCTAGTACACTAGCGAATGGCAGGGTGAGTACTTGAATGCAGGTCTGATTCCACAGTTTGACACCTCTCTGACAGTGCCATCCGTGCTCATGGAGTTTTGATTCCATAGGACAAATTGCTCTTTCTTCTGCCCCACTAAGTGGTTTAACTATCTCAACAGAAATAATATATAGTAGATCACAAAATAGTAGTTAAAAATATGGAAATCTGTACTTCCACTATTGTCATTGGCATTAGATCTCGGATATTTTTTTCTTTGACTTTTCTCAAAGGGCTGAGGCAATTGAGTGAGTAAATGCACCTAACACATATCAAAATCAAAAGTCTGTATAAATAAGAAGATTTTTTCTTTTAAGTTTGCCAAAAAGACCAATATTGAACAATTGCCTTTTAATTGTTTTGGTTATTTGATGGTGTCACGAGGCTGAGGTCTTTCCTGGGTAAGATGGGACTTTGTGAAAGCTCATTTCTACTTAATTTTATTATTTCCTCCATAGAAGCTCAAGTCCTTCCAGGCCAACTAACGTAACACCTAAAGTTCACTTTTTTTCATGTAATTCCTGAATTTTCTCTTTATTCTACTTGCCAAGTGTCTTCCAGTTTTTCTTTTGAATATCTACAGTGATAGAAATCTTATGACCCTTTGGAGGGGCTCATTCTATCTTTGCGTGGTTCTAATAACCAGGCCATTTTCCCTCAGAATTAGACAGTGTACATGCAGTTTCGAGGTCCAGAACATATTTAATTACTATTCTGTGTGACAGTCATCCAGATCTGTCCCATATAGGACGTATCTATTTTCTGTGTGGCAGCCATTCAAATGGATAACTATTTAAAAATAACCATTGTGATCTCTGTTACCTTTGAGAAATATCCCCAATTTCTTCATTTGCTCCTGGAATAACAGCACTTGATAACTTCACTTGAAATAAAGATGGTAGTTAGAAGTAAGCCCCACATTCCCACTGTAATTTTACAAATAGTATATCAGTTCTAAACCCATTCTCTTTATGCTAATATTTCTATAAGTAAGATCTAAGTTCCTGTCAATTTATTTCGGAAGTCGCTTCTTAATTTTGGCTGAAACCAAGTCTACTCTAAAGTCAAAGCTTTTTTTTTTTTTTTAACCTCTGCTGAGTTCCAGTTCTCAGCATGACCTTTAATGTTGCTCTTTGGGTGTCTTCTGTCAGTCAAATTTCCCTTCCTTTCATATCATCTGTCTTTGCCCTGTGCTTGCTTTTAAAATATATTTTTAGTGTTTTGTGGTTTTATTATGAAATCCGTAGATGTAGGTTTATTGTCTTTCCTGAAGGTAAGCACTCATATCTTTCACTGGTTTTGGAATTTTCTCAGTCATGTTTTTCCTCCACATGTTGCCTCTCCCCTATTGGGAGAATTTTCTGTTTCTGACTCTCCAATATGACAGGTTGGACAATATTAATATCATTGTGTCTCATTACCTCTATTTTCTGTTTCTATTTTATTGTATTCTGAATAATTATTCAGATCTATTATGTACTTGTTCAAATGAGATATTTTTAAAGCTGAGTTTGAATTTGGGTATTTTTAAGGAATATTCTAGTAGCTTAAGATATTTTTATTCCTTGGTCCAATAATTCTACTTTTGAAAGTTCCTACAGTATTTAAGAGTTTGTGTATAATGATGTTAATTTCAACATTATATATAAACAACCTGAATTTCAATCTGTCAGAAATTAATTAAATACTACTTAATATAATAGAATGTTATGTAACTGTTAACAAGAATTAGGGTATATGTATATACACACACACAAACATATATATGTATCTAATATGCATACTTACATTCACATAGAAAATGTCTATAAGTTTAAGAAGGAACCTTGAAGACTGATTATATCCGAGGAGTGAGTAGGAGTCTGAAAGGATGGGAGAGAATCTTATAAATTTTACTTTATAGACTTCAGTTTTGTTTGATATTTTTCTAAAATTGGTTTTTATAATAAGCATACCCTTCTATAATTGAAATATAATTTTAAAACACCCTATTGAATTCATCTGCTCACCTCATTTATCTTTTTTTTTGTGGGAGGCATACATCTGGCAGATGGTCAATAGGTTAGATAGCCTCTTCTACTTCATGTCATCAGAAAATTGGTTAAACATGAATCCTATAACATCATCAGTCACTGGTATGAGTTTGGAATGCCTTTCAGAAGCCTCCTTCCAGGGAGGTCTTATCAACTGGTAACCCAGGCACAGATGAAATGATCTGAACCCATATATCTTTCTTTCCTTTCTCCTTTTTCCCTCTTCTCTTTCCTTCTTCTTTCTCTCCCTCCCTCTTTCTCTTTTCCTTCCTTCCTTCCTTCCTTCCTTCCTTCCTCTCTCTTTATTTTCTTTCTTTCTTTCTTTCTTTCTTTCTTTCTTTCTTTCTTTCTTTCTTTCTTTCTTTCTTTCTTTCTTTCTCTGTATATGAAAGAGCTCACTGCCAAGCACATTTATTTCTTTTAGACAAATTTAATATAAAAATATTGACACATTACTTCATTGTATATAAGAGAATGTACCATCATCTCCCCAGCAATATCAAACTCACTTGGGATTACTGACTGGTAAAATCCATATTTTGGTCATTTTCCAAATCTTCTAAGCATCTCACTTTATTATGTCAAACTACAAAAGCATTCTTGACCTATGTTTCCTTCTTGACACTCATAAACTTCAAGATTTAAGTCTAAGAGAGGAGAGCATTTTGAGTGAAGAAGAATTGTAGCTACAGGCCATAGGAAGCTTTGGTTTAAGTCTTTCTATGTCATATTTCTTCAATGTATCACCAAGTTAAGATTTCAAATTGAAGCAAAATCTGAATTAAATTTTGTAAAACGTGAAGAGAGAAGTGAAACTGCTGGCTAAGAAATGAGTTTTCCGTAGTGATTAAGTTGGATTTTCCGTTGAGTGACGCTGATTCTGAATATATTCCTGCAAATTAGCAGAGTCGAGAAGGTGAAAACTACTCCTTCAGTTACTGTGCATTTTCAGCTCTGTAACATCTTTTCCAAAGCTCTCCGGGCCTTGTGGGACGCCACTGAAGAGCACTGGAAGACCATGCAGGAGCTTCATGCCTCTAAGCTTTTCTATTAAATTTCCAGAGCATAGCTGGACCATTTTTCCCAGTCATTGTTTTGATTCTGTCCATTCCTAGGTAGCATGCAAGATGTCAGTTTGAAACTGCACATCTTTATGTTATAATAACTTGTTACCTTTGGGGGCTCTTCTCCTTCTCCACATTCCATGAAGATTAATCATTTTGTTCATCCCAGTGGGGTTCGACTATTTTGGAAAGGCTGGTGTGAGGATACTGTCCTTTGGAGTCCCCTGAATGATTTTCAGAGAACGGAGAGCATATCATTTTAGGTTACCTGTCCCTAGGAAGTCTGGAAAATTTGACTTTTTTTAGAAGTGTGGTTTTATTTGCTTCATGCCTATATATATATTTCTCAAGACATGAAAATTCTTCACAAATCAAAATCACTTTTTAGATTCCTATTACTTTTGAATAGATAGAAATAGTAGAAGGCCTAAATAAAAATTAATGTTGTATTATTTTTCTTCCAGTTGATGGATCTTGGTTTCCTGACTGCTATTGAATTCGGCTTCAGAAATAAATGACAATATTTTGGCTGAAAACCAAGTCTACTCTAAAGTCAAAGCTTTTTTTTTTTTCCACAATATTTTGTGATTTTTAGAATCAAGTCTAATTGAGGTAATATTTACAGACAAAATTGGTCTAGCCATTTTGATTGATTTAAGATCTGAAACTAAATTCATATTCATCCCACAAATTAAAAGTAAGCAATGTTTGCTGGAAGGGACCGATTTTTTTCCAGGTAAACTATCTTGTAAAATAACTAAAACTGTTGATCTGGTTATACATCTAGCCCAATATGTTTAAATAAAATCAGCATTCTTTTCCTTCTATAAATTAAAAGGCTTTAAAACTTAATATGATTGTGCCCATTGTGCTAAAACACTTTGCAAGATTTATTTTATTTTATCCTTGATATAACCATAAGATGGAATTAATATTGCTGATTCCACTTTGCAGCTGAGAAACCGAGGATGGAAGAGGTTAACTAACAGCCCCAGGGCCACCCAGGTCACAAGTGGAAAATCTGTCATTAAAATCGAGGTTTGCTCAGTGCTCTAGTCCAAACTCAGAGCCATGACACAAATAACTTTTTAGAGTTCTCACCTTTCATGTGTCATGTGAGTATAATATTTACTGGTCTGTAAACTCCATACTAAAGAAAAAGTCAATTTTTTTCAGTTCAATTCTAATCTAGCTGATACAGGAAGGTATTTTTCTTTAAGGTAAGTGGTTGCATAATAGTGGCTCACTGTAGAAACCATACGGCATTACAGGTCAACAGTTACTGAGGAGAATTTCCGAGATGCTCGCACACAGTCTGGTTCTAATTAGCAGTGCATTGGGAAGACTCCTAAACACAGACAGGCGCTCTGGACTAAATGGAAGAAGAAAAGGCCACTTTATCCAATGGAAACCTTCTAAACATTGTCCTGAATAAATTGTTGAATACCTCACAATTTTCTCCTGGTGTTTATGACAGGATGCTGCCAAAGTATGCCTATGTGGTGCACAGCCAAAAGTTTTGCAATTTCCCTCTGATCTGAAAACATCCTTGTCAGATTTTCTTTTGCGTCATCAACTTTTCCAGACATCACACAGTTGAGTCAATTAAAATAGAGTTAATTGGTATTTTTTTCCTTTGTCAAATTAAGTCATTCCATATGGAGGGGTTTGCAGATCGCTGGAGATATCTTTCCCGAAGGTGAAAGTTCAGAGGTGGAGGCCAAGAAACTGTTTTACTCCTTTGGAATAAAATAAGTGATCTCTTTCTAAAAATAAGAAATGCCATTTTAAGATAATCTAGATGCCAGCCCTTGGAAAAATAATCTCTTGAGTCTCCTCCGGCTTCGCTTGAGTGCGTGCCCACAGAGGAATGGGAGTAGAAGTGATCACCACGGAGAAGTCTCCCTGAGAGCCTGTTCTCTTTCATAACTGCTTCGTCCTATTATTTTATTCATTACTTTACTTTATTTAACTCTTAAAATACCTGTTTGGAAGTTGAGCTATTTTGTGGTGAATTTATGCAAATTTTCGTTAAAAATATTTATGTGTTCAAATAACTTCTTGGCCTTTTCTTGCAAGACGTTTCACGTGGTTGTCTGCAGTTTAGCTGGTTCAGGGACCAGCAGTGGTTACAGGTTCACCGTGTTCTTTTTTTTTTTAACATCAAAATATTAGGTTGCACTGGTATGGTAATTTTAACAACTTATTAATAATTAAAGACCATGATTTATTTGATCTACCAGGTATATTTTGCTGGAATAAGTTTATACATTTTCCCCTTATACATAAGTTTATACATATTATGTATATAATACATAAGTTTATACATAAGTTTATACATATTATGTAAAATAAGTTTATACATTTTCCCCTTAACCCTTGTCTGATGAGGTAGAAATTAGTCCCATTAGGAAACTGAGGCCCAGACAGGTTAGGTAATTTTCTCGAGATCACACAGCTTTACAAGGCAGGGATTCAACGCTTTTATCCTGAACGCAGTTCTTAGTGTAGGCACAGAGATAATCAAAGGGTTAAATTTACTGGTAATGTGAATGGACTGGAAGTTTTGACAATATAGAGACACAGCCAAATGATTGACTTGAAGGAAAAGGAAAGACTATGTAGAACGGGTTTTTGAACCAATAACTGTGCCTGTCCTAGTGGCAGGTGAGAGGTGTCCCTGGCTGCGGTAGGAAGCATGGAACAGGACACGCGCCCCAGAAGGCAGCAGTCACTGAGAGAACACTGAGGAGTGGATCCTGAGTTAGGAAGCAACCATCTCTTGCCAGAATTCTGTTCCAATGCATTATTTTGCTTCTGATCATCATGGAGGAATTTTTGGCACCATTTTTTAAAAGACAGAAATGTGTACTCCATTGTTACCAGATTCTGCACCAACAGAAGAACTGTACTGTGTTTGGAAACATTTTATGCCCTGAAGTTTTTTGTTCATGGAATTCATCTTTAAAAATTATTTTTATTCATTAGTGTCCTAAATTTTTCCTCAGTGTAAATATCCTCAAAAGAAGGTAAACCTCTGACCGGAAGACATTTTTGGAATAATACTTAGGATAATGTTTGGATCCTGCCTGTGCCGTATTGGCATCAGTGATGAGAAGGGATGGAGAGTATCATAGGTCAGCTGTGGCTCTCATCAAAAGGCAAAAAAATTAAGATAATTTTTAAGAATCAAATCAGATCATAATGCACACTGTTCAAAACTCTCTACTGCCTTCCACAGGCCCTGGAACAAGACCTAAATTCTTAAAACACACTGTAAAGACCTACTGGTCACGGTTGCTGCCAACTTCTGCAAACTCCTCGGTCACTCCCAGCTCTTGACCCCTGCCGCGCTGACCCTCTCTCTCTCCCTAGCGCATGCCTGTTTCCCCCTCTAGGGCACTGCCCAGAGCTACTGCCCGGCTCACTTCTTCATACTGAAGCCCTCTTTTCACTGTCGTCTGACCACTTTACCTGGTTTAGGGAAAGTAGTCAAACAATTGTTTGATCTCACATCTCGTCCTTTCACTCTCACATCCTACCCTGGTTTATTTTCTTAATAGCATCTTTAGTTATCTGAAACGAAATTAAATGATTAAATAATCATTCAATTATTCATGTATTAAGCCTATCACACTAAAATACAGGTTTAGTGATGTGGAGAATGTGTTAACCTTGGTCCCAGCCTAACATTTACTCACTGTGAATACAACTAATAAACAAACAAACAAATGTTGTAGGAAGTGGCTTCTAACTCCCTCTCCACACTCCCAGTATTGCTCAATGTCTCCTAGTTTTAGAGTGAAAGTCTAAAAGAAAGAAAAATTTGCCTCTGATCAACCTAAAGTTTGCCTTCTATGTCAGTGCTTCCTCTCCAGGGCTTTTGACAAGAGAACAATTTCTGCCTCCAGGAGAAACACCATCTCTACTTAGTCATTATTTATTATCCATGAAAATTTCCTAAAGCTGTTTTTCTATCTTATTCCTGGGTCCCTGCACTGGGTTTTGCTGTTGTTCTGCCCCGTTTATGGTCAGATTTCCAAAAATAATTTTGGGTAGTCTGCCATTTGTCTCAACTACACTGAAATGTAAGTGAGTACCAGCTCCCCAGGCTACAGATCCAAGTTCCTTTCTTCAAACAGGCTGCCACACACCTACCCACATAGATACATTCATTGCCTTCCTGCAACACAATTGCAATTATTGATTTCATTTTTAGACATCCATTTAACTAGTGCTTGTTCCCAGACACTCTGGCCTTTCTAAATGGAGTCTTCCTGGCATAGTTGTAATGTTTGCTGCTCAGGGATGTACATTATCCTCTAGTGGGGATGATCCTTTCACTTAGCATTGGCTATTCCCTTCATTTTTGAGGTGCCTTTCAATAAATGTCAGAAGGGTTTTTCTTTCTCTTTCTTTGTTTGAGAATTTCAGCCAGGGTTTTGGGAACCAAACCCTAATTCCCATTTACTACTTTAGGAAGGAGAACTGAGGGCCTTTGTACCAATAGAACCCAGGAAAGCTGCCTCACCATCCCAACCACCTAGGGTGGAAATAATGAATACATTCTGCCTGAATATTGAGTGTGTTGTAATCATATTCAGGGTGTGACAGAATCAAAGACAAGAACTCAAAGATAACACTTGAGTGAGTTTCCCTGTTAATGTTGCATTCAATTTTGTATCAGAGTGACTGGTATGATATTGAGGGTTTGACACAGTGGCGTTCCAACTGAATTGTTCATGCCTTGTAACAAAATGCTTCCTTTGAATGTAGTTATCCATGGTGCCACCTACAGCCTTTCCCACACAGTGGGTGCTCTGCAGATATTGACTAGTAGGCATTTGGAATTTCAAGTCTCATAACTTAGGAGGTTATTGGCTCCTTAGAGTTACATCCGTGAGCTACAAATGCAGCTACGATCAGATTTCTACCTTGAAAAATTTCCATTAATTTCTGGTCCAAGTTATACAGCAAACCCTTAAGGTAGAAGTTATCCTTTTTAAAATAACTCCAAGTCTATTATTTAAGGCCAATAAAGAGTGGTTAATAATGGACAACTATTAAATTTCAAGCATGTTTCTAGAGACTAAACCTAATAATATTATTAAGTAGAGGCAAAGAAATATTATTTGCTTTGGTCATAGTCATTAAATAGCCAAGAGAAGCACACATCTCATGCCTGGTAATGGTTTGTGGTTTGCCTCTTGCTTCCGTACTTGTAGGAAGTGGTACATAGAGTAATAGATTTCTTTTATGGTTACAGTCTACCTTTTAAATAACAGATATTTGTAATACTATAAATCAGATTTCAGATACTTGAGGATAGCTTGTTTTTACAAATTTTGATAAAATGTAGCTCTCCTTAAGGAAACTGGGGTTATTGTTAATACCGACACATCTGTAATCAGTTCATTAAAAGGTGATAAAATGAATCTTCAATAATAAACTAAGTAAACTAGACAAATTTCTTCCTCTGAAAGAATAAGAATGTATATAACTTAAGATATAATATTTCAGTTCTGCTTACTTCCATGAACAGTTATTTAATTCGTGCCAAATACTGAACTTGGGTCTAGGTTTACAAACATGAATAAAGCCTAGTCCCTGCCTAGGAGGAACTTACAAGGGACAAGTGGTTTCAGAGTGGGGTTCCTACACCAGGGCTGGGAGGCGGGTGGTCTGCAAGACAAGTGTTTGATTACAGGGGGAAATATTAAAACTTCTGTGTCTGTTTATAAAATAAAAGGAAACAGCGTGGTGATAGCAGGGTGGGGTATAAGGGAACTAAGTGGTAATGGAAAAGAGACAATAAAAATAAAATAAAATAAAATAATAAAATAAAATAAAATTTAAAATAATACAGAAGAAATCAGTAGCATATGAAAGCCACAGTTGTCTGATGCAAGGACATGATGACTTGCTAATGACCCATGTGGGCCCTGGTGTCTTGATCTCTCACAGTCAGCCTCAGGAATTTCAAAGGAAGTGGTCAGAACATAAAAACAAATATCTTTACCTTAGTGTAATGTTTAAAGTCATAGGACACTCACTCAGACTTTAGGAAACCTTACTAAATAAAGCAATTAGTGTTCAAAAGACTCTTCTGAGGCTTGTTACTTAATAATGAAAAACAGGAAGCCAAATACTTTTAGGGATATGCTTATTCTTCTCACCACAGTAAAATAACTAAAGTAACACACACATTTAAATGCCTGCTTTTGCCATCAAATCATTGAAAGCAGCACAAAATTGATATAGGTGAATAGACATGAGTATTAGAAAGAACCCACCGAATCTGGAGGTTTTGCAACGTAGTTGGAAAAAGGCACAAATATTATTAACATGTCTCAGCTGATGGCATTCTCTCAACTCTATTTTAATAATGAAACACACAAAGAACTCCTGATTTTTATAAACCACCAAAGGAAAGATGTAGCAGAGATGATGCCTTCTCAGCAGAAACTTATTCTGTTAATAAAAACAATGTTCTGTGGAAATAGCTGTGAAGTGTAACCACTGATGAAACAGCTGCTCTTTCCTGGAATATCTTAAGAAGATCCCAAGGAAATGTTGAACAGAGAACATCATTTCCTGAGTCCTTCATAGGTAAGCTATTTAGGCTAAAGGGTGCATAAATCTAGAAATGCTTAGAGTGATAAACTTTTTAAAAATACCCTCCATATTAAAGCAAGGCCACTGAGTAGAATTTAAAAAATACTTTGTATTGTGGTAAGGACTAGTTATGAAAATCTTTTGTACAAACATGTCACAATTGGAAAGATGAACTGTCTTAAAGGAACTTTTAAAATAGTGTTGTTGGACTGAAAGCTAACTTTCACACTTATTCTTCCACATAAAAGAATATTACAAATTTGTTGATGATAATTAAATATTACTAATTAGTGGATGAATTTTTAAAAATTGCATATATTCCAAAAAATTATATTCAAAGAAATATTTGTTATGGGAAAATAATTTTGAAAAAGAAAATTAAAAGATTTTCCAGCTTAAATTGTTTTGTTTTGGAAAGTGGTATGAGTGTGTTTACTTTGAAATATTAATCTCAACATGTTAAAAAAAATGGAAATCACCTTGGCTGGTGTGGCTCAGTGGACTGAGCACCAGCCTGCAAACCAAAGGGTCGCCAGTATGATTCCTTGTCAGGGCACAAGCCTGGGTTGTGGCCAGGTCCCTAGTTGGGGGTGTATGAGAAGCAATCACACATTGATGTTTCTCTCCCTCTCTTTCTCCTTCCTTTTCCTTCTTTAAAAAAAATTGGATATCTTTTTCACTTATTACAAATTTTATAAATAAAGAGTTATTGTGGTTTTGAATCCATTTATCAAAATATTCAAATGTAATAGTTTTAATCAGTATGCAAGAAAAACAGATCACACCAAAGATGAAAAGTTACTAGTAAATTTCAACAAAAACCATTTGCATAATTTATGAATGAGGTAAAAACTGAGGCTTCTTTATTTAATAAGTTCACTCTCTGATGCCCCTGTTCCACTTGAACTTGGATATCATTTAAAAATTTCTTTTTCAAATTTTTCTAATTGTCTTATGAATATATGGTACAGTTTTCATTTAAGTAGGGATCCTATAGGGCATTATGCTAAGTGAAATAAGTCAGATACAGAAAGGCAAATACCATATAATTGCACTTATATATGGAATCTAGAACAAAATAAATGAACAAACGAAGGAGAAACAGATTCACAGATGCAGAGAACAAACCGATGCTTGCCAGAGGAGAGGAGTTTTGAGGGGCTGGGTGAAAAAGGCGAAGGAATCAAGAAGCACAAATTGATAGTTGCCAAATAGTCACAGGAATATATAATGCAGCATAGAGAATATAGTCAATAATATTATAATAACTATGTATGATGCCAGATGGGTGTTTGAGTTATCAGGGGGTCATCTCATAAACTATATAATTGTTTAATCACAACATATACATCTGAACCTAATCATGAATGTCAAAAAAGACAAAAAATGAAAAAAATAAAAACAGGGGTCCCATACACTTATAGGTAAATCTAGAGGTTGGATAAGATTTACTATTATTATCCATGTGTAATAACTGAAGAAACAATTTCAGAGAGGGTAAGAGAATTTCCAGGGAACTAGCAATGCTAGGTTATGGGCGTAGATTTTGTGTATATATTTAGCTGAGGTGTTTACCTACAGATACCATCTGTTGTAGATTGTATCCCAAAGATTGTATTTTAAGACATTATATATATGACAATGTTTCACTGAGGGGCTCTAGTTCCAAAACCCTATATCATCTTTTATTGATCATCAGAGTATAGTTATATACTTGGCTATACCTGTGGTAGGCAGAACTTTATGATGGCTCCCAAGATGCTCTACTCCTTGTTTCACTTGTCCTACATAATCCCCTGGCCTGTGAGTGTCATGGATTTCACTCCTGTCCCTGATTTCTAGACCCAGTTTAAAGTGATCCATGTGATTAGGTCAAGCCTAAATAGACAATCTGCCCTAAGAACAGTCAGGAGCTGAACAGGGTCTACAGCTCACAGTAAGCAAAAAACAAACATCTAAAAATACCCCAAACAAACAAACACAATGATGGCAGTCCTACAACCTGAAGAAGTTAATGCTGCTAATAATGGGCTTGGAAGGGGATCCTGAGCTCCAGATGAGAATGAAATCTGCTGAAGCCTTTATGAGACACTGAGCAGAAAGCTCAGAGCAATAATCAAAAGAATATGACAGTTTGAAATAAATATTTTGATAAATGTTTCTTGGAACCAAAACACTAGCTTTTAATGTTGTAAAACAATAAAACACTGAAATATTTTAAGCCAAATATATGTTTCCCACTAAAATTGTAATGCTGAAAGCCAGCTTGAGTTTTCATTTAATCACTCTTAAGAACATGTAAGACCAAGTTATATGGTTTACAGGACTAAGAATGTTGTGAGTCTATATAACCAGGAAGGAATGAGTTTGGAGCAGCAGTGTGGCAGCGGGGAGAAGGGGATGAAGCAGTGAGTGGCATGCTGCAATGGACGAGTTGAGAAATGATGTAGAAGCAGGCTACTAGCTTCAGTCTAGGCAAATGCAACCACTCCATATAGGGTGCATTAAGTGGGGAGCACTCTAAAGAAATCTGATGATTTTGTTAATGTAAATGTAACTATTCCAAAGTTACAGTGGTGGGATTATACTCTCATGAGGAAGAGCAGTATGACTTGGTGCTCTAATTCATTTCACTTCAGGTTCACTGCCACCTCCTCCTCCCATTCTCTGCCTGTAGAGAATGTCCCAGTCCCTGTGGTCTCCCAAAATTGCCCCTTAGAGATGATTATTTTTAACTATTCTACTCTAACACAAAGTGGGCACAAATTCTTCCCTCAATTTTCCATGGTATATTTGCTTCTAGCCTGACACATTTACCTAAACTTTTTTAAGGGAAATAGAATGATAATGACTGGTATTTAAATGACTGCTTTCCAAGACCAGCAGTTCTTACTGGAGACATCTTTCTGTTTCTCAAGGATATACCTTGACCCAAGTAGACTTCTCTTGGTTTGGGTTCTGCCAGAAGTACAGCACGGGACAAGGATTGAAAGGCAAGTAGTTTATTTAGGGATTACAGGAAATGCTGGTAAAGGATTGGAAATAAGACATGGAAGAGAGTAAGACAATCTAGTGTTCTATCAAGCTTGTTGCCAAAGTGAGCAACTGGAGCTCATTTCTGGTGGGAAATCTGAAAGGGAGTGCAGAATACACCCCAGAGTTACACTGATTAAGAGCGGGGGGCACAAGCTGAGGTATTTGTCTATGAATATTTATCATTTGTTGAAGACTGTTTCTTGAGACACTAATTAGCTACACAGCATTTCTATTTCACCCCATGTAGGTGCTGAGCATACTCTCCTGACCACAAACACACATGTGTGTGTGCACATGCACACACACACAAATCTTCTCTTGCTAGAGAATTGCTGCTTTTCTCAGTCAATGGCCTTTCCTATGTAGAGGCAAACCTTTCTTATGCACAGATAAATACAGGGAGGGGAGTAGCAATACTGTCTGCTCTGAGACTTCTCAGAATCTTGAGGCCCAGAGACAGCCAATAAACAAAATTTTACTGATCCCTGTCTACCCAACAGGCACTGTCTTCAAGTGGCTCATTCCCGCTCTTAGTCTACAGTCTCATAAAGCACTAATAATATAGGAACATGATAAATAGGCCAAGAGAGATGGCAGTGGAGGCCTTTGTCCTTTTGTACAATGATGGACATTCCCATATCTCCCTCTCCCTCCTCCACTGTCTCAAGACATGCTGCCATCCTGCCCTCTGGGCCTGCCCTCTGGGCTGAGCTCAGACCACTGGTGCTGCTCTCCAGACACTGGATTGACTGTACCGATCACCAGTTTAGACACAGGCAGCACAAATATTATCAAGTGGTTTTGTCATGCTAGGCTCAGTGCATATTTCTGTTTTTTTTTTCCTTATACTTTAAACAAAAAATCTTTAATTTTGAAGAAATGTAATCCACATGATTCTCATTAGTATATAAATAATCTGATGTTCTTTTTACATGAACTCTTTGATGTTTAAAAAATGTGCCTTTGTAATCTTTTTGTTGAAAGCAGGAAGGCATTTTTCTTAAAATATAAACTCTCAGGAATAAAAAAATGATTTGCTAGATCATTCTGAGTTCCTCCTGTTTTCATTCATGTGTCATGGATCCGTCCATCCAACCACCCACCCAACCAACCAGACTCTCCTCACCACCTAAGCTGAGTATTATTATGCCGGGTCCTGGAAACACAAAGTAAAATAAGACAATGAGAACTCAAGGTGTTTATAGTATGGGACAGAAAAAGACAGCAAACCATTAACTGAGATTCAAGAATGTTATAGACACATTATTAGGTTCTAGTAACACAAGACTAATTAAATTTGATACCTGCTCAAAATGCTTATTATCTGGAGAGGGAACAAGCATGTTAACTGTTGACTAGAATGCAAGTCAAACTGTGAAAATCCTGTAATATCAGCAGAGGTAAAATGCTATGGGGCACAGAAGAGGGGGACTAATTGAGCCCGGGGAAATTTGGGTGAACTTCAAAGAGGAGGCAATATTTCCTTGGTGTGAACATTCACAGGTACAGACGTTGTGGACTGGACTAGACACTATGTGTCGTAAAGTGGCATAGGTGTGACAGAGGGTGACAGAAGCTGTTAAGCTAAGTGATGCTATTCATGATTTTGAGACATGAAAATCACTGGAAAAGTGGATTAGTCTGTTCATATTCATGACTTCCAATCTCAATGGAATGTTTAACAGCACTTGGTAAAGTTGGAACTCCTCTGTTCAGTGTGTTCTCTGATTACCTTAAGTGGCTCTTCTGAACCTATTTCCAAACACTGTTTAATTGAACTGTTGATAGTCTCATAAAGTCTCTTTCCCTTCCACTTCCTCTATAAAACAGCGGCCATTAGGTGGCTATTCTTCCTATGGCAATTCATTCCTTCCCGGTCTTTCTTAGAGGGAGAGATGCTTCTCTTGTTTGAACTGAGCCTTCTCTTACTCCCTCCACTCCCAATCCTGTTTCCTCATCCTCCTCAAATACTTGCTCCATCAGGACTTTTCTGTTCCTCTTTCAACCTCAGCTCTTCTAACGGCTCATTTTCTTTAGCCTGCAGACACATACACACACCCCTTATCCTACAAATCATCCTATCCTGTCCCCTGTCCCTCTAGTGTCCTATCTCCTTCCAATCTCAGCTGTATTCTGGGAAGTATAATCTTAAACCAAAGCTTCTCAAACTTTCATGTTCATAAGAGGCACTCAAGGAGCTTGTTATAATGAAGGAAGATTCCAATTCAATAGTCTGGAGTTGGGCCCAAGATTCTGCATTTCTATCAGAGAAGTCATTCTAGTAACAAGGGTCTAATTCTCCTCATGTATTTATTTCTCATTCATTCAGAACCCTTTTTTGTCTGGCTTCTAACCCCTGCACCTCTAATGCTGCCTCATAAAAATCACCAATTTGCCCTCGAATGCCAAAGCCAATGGACACTTGGTAATCTCGATGCCTCCCACCCTCTGTGGTGAGTTTTTCATCCAATTCTCAGTGCAAACTTCTATGATGTCTCCTGGTTTTCCTCTTGTCTACCTAGCCATAGTCTCTCACCTCCTCTTTGAATTTCCTAATTTACCTTTTCCTCATATTTTTTATGCTCAATCAAGTTCTCCTAAGTTCTATTTCACTCCATACTCTCTTGAAATTGTCTCGTCTAGTAATTTTCATTTCCTCCTAGGAACTATAGTGCCCTGAATCTTCCACTTTGGTCCTGCTGGAGCTCAGGCTCATACATCCAATTGCCAAACTTGAATCACTAGCGTCTCAAGCTCCACATGTACCACCTAACTATTCTCTAAACTTGTGCTCCCTACTTTGGACATCTGCACCACCTTCTAGCCAATTAACCAAGACATAAACATGGAATGACCTTGATATCATCACCAGTTTCCATCCAATCATTAAGTTCTTTTGAATCTTTCTCCTTAATGTCTCTCAAAATCCAACTTTTCCATCCCATAGCTACTGTCATTGCTGCAGAGATTAGACCCTCATCCTAACAGGCTTGCTAAAAGCATCCTCACTGGTGCAAACATCTCCAGTCTTACCCTCTTCAATGCATGCTGACTGCAGCAAGTATAATCTTTCTCAAGTGTGCAAAACCCTGAGTATCTCCCTCTAACAAGAGAACAAAGCCTAAGCTTAGAAATGTGACTTAAAGTCCTGCACTGTCTGGCCATATCTCCAGCCTCATCTCTTGCTGCCCTTCCAACAAAAATTTTTACAGTCCATTCGTAGTCAGTGACTTGGAGGCCCCCAGGACTCCATGATTTCTGATATTTTTATGCCTTTGCAGTTCCTCCTCTGTCTTCCTGAAAACCACCCATAAACTTTCAAAGTGAAGCTGAGATGCCATCTTCTGTGAAATGGATGATGTAAATTGAGAGAGACCTAAAGGTTCCTTTTAAATTTAAAAATATGTATATATAAGATTTACTACTGAGTACTCATTTTCCTACACAACTTATTGTCATACACAATTACACACAACACAGCCTTCAGCAATTTGATCACTCTTGTCTCACTATTCTCACTGTAGCTTAAACATACTTATATTACTGCTAGTAATTTAAAACTTTCTACTGTTCTTTGATGTTTATTTGCTTGTTTTCTCACTAATTGTGAATTGCTTATGCCTTAATCATTTGTATCCTTAGTACCTTCCTAATACTTCATCTAGATGCTACTAATTGTTCCATATATTTGTTAAATATAACTTACACTTTGCCATTAAATTAAAGCTCTAATGTAATTTTCTAAAGGGAAAGCTTATATAACTGTAATCCAGCACCTCATTATGACTATGATGGTTGTACCTTTCTCCTAATAGAAATATTCAAATTAGCTTGGAGCCTTAATGATTTTCTTCTCTAACCTTTTACCCCATTGTTTTGGAGTTTAGACATTGTATTAAAGTGCACACAAATGAATACTTGCTGCTTATAATATTTTATTTTGAGTCCATTTTTAACTTAGAATTGTTTAGTACTTTTTTCTGGTTGATTCTGGTTCCTTATAGCATACCTAGGAAAAAAGATGCGTTTAAAAATATTGATTTCTATAAGAGAAACTTAGGTAGTGTAGTCACCATTCTGTTGGCTTAACTAGCAGATAGTGGTGCTCTTAGCTCCCACCATCATTACATGCACATGGACTCCCCCGGGGGCTGATGGATGAGCAGGAGGCAGATTGGTCTTCGGAATGGATGAAGTAGGAGCTTGCCTGTAAAGGATGACATTGGTGTCACTCTACTCTCCAGCAAAACAAAAACAAATAAAATATCTTTACACATTTTGATGAAAGTTAATATGTCTGATTTTGAGATTCTTCTTCCTTGATTAAAAGACAAACCCTGGGAGTTAGTAAACCTTCACCAATATCTGTCATTTGGGACAAATCCATTGCTTTCTTTCTTGAAAGAGTACAAGAGATCTAATGGCTTGTTTAATGTCACTAGTTCCTAGGAATCCTTTTATTGTGTTCACTCTCATAAACTCAATGGCTGATATAAAGTAAGTAATCAATAAAGTAATGATCAAAGGAATACATGAGAAAATACTGACCTTGAGTTAGAAGAAACGACTTGTATTAAAAGCGCTGAATCAACTAAAAAAAAAAGGCTTCAGTTGAACCTTAAATACTAAAGCTAAAAATAATCTACCCAAATATATATATAGAAAATCAAAATCTTTTTCTTATATTAAAATAATAACAATAATTGTGTAATGAAATGAGCACTATTTAATAGTATGTTTTATATGTTGACATTATTTTAAAATTAAAAGAGGAGTTAGACCTTTCTTGCTCTCTCTAATATATATGTTCCAGCAAAGTTGGTAATGAAGTAGATTTCTGAAGTGACTCAAGTTATAAATTTGGGCATCTTTTTTTCTGGGAGAGAATGGGCTAATTTTAAAGTGTTAAAAATAAATGCTTTAAGATAATGGCCAAGTCTATGAATATTGGGCTTTTTATAGATAGAAGGGATTTCTTAATCTTTGAGAGTAATTAAATTCCATTCAACAAACAGGAAGGGTTACCAGGTGCTGTGGGATATTAAAAGATAGATAAGAAACAGCCTCTGGCAGAACAGTGGGGGATATAAGACAAAGCTCAAACAAAATGTGCGAAGAACTGTAAAGAGTTTGTGAGTGGAGGGAGGGAGACAACTAATAGTGGGCGTCAGAACAAATTGCATGAAGCAGCTAACATGTCAAAGCCCCATAGGGAACTGTTGAAATTTTTGCCATTCTGAAGACAATGAACAAACATCATTTTAGGGAGTGGTTCTGAAACCTTAGGCTGTATAAGAATCTCACATGTGTTGGGGGGGGGTGTTATTCTGTATCAGTCAGCTATTATTATAATAAAGATGTTTAACAAAACACCCCAAAATACAGTGGCTTAAAACAACCACCTCTTATTGTTTCTCATAATTACGTGTGTTAGCTGGGCAATTCTTCCAACCTAAGTTGGGCTCAGTTGGTCTTAGCTTCAATCACTCATGTACCTGGGGTCACCTGGTGTGTCAGGGGGGTTGGCTGAACTGGCGTGGTCTCAGCTGGTAAACTCTGTTTTGCTTTCTGTGGTCTCTAATCCTCTATTAGGCTACTCTGGGCTTTTTCTCCTGGCACTTCTCCTAGGATGGAGCTGAATGACTCTTGAGACCTAAGCTCAGAAGTGACATACGGGTACATCAGCATTGTTTTGGCAAGAGCAAGTCTCAAGCCAGCCACTCAGGGGATGGGGAAATAGACTTTGCCTCTTTATGGGATGACCTACAAAGTCATGTTGTACAGGGGTGCATAGAGAAAAGAGAAGGACTGGTCATTTTTAGAAATTAGTCTAGCACAGAGACTTCTTCATTTGGACTGGAATACCAGTAGGTGGAAGGGAGCTACCTGGTGATGCAGGCTGTGGTTAACCAGACATGTTTATTTCAAATATAGGCAGCAGTGAAAAAACACTGAAGGGTTTTCAGCAAGAAAGAAACATCTTCAGAAGTCTGGCTTTAAGAATAAGGTTGTGTGGACATGTGGTGAATAGGAGCAGACAGTAGCAGGGGAAAGAGTATCTTTGCCATTCACGCAGGTGGAAGTTAATGAATGTTCAGGTCAATGTGGTGGCAGTGGGAAAAGAATCAAAGAGCAAGGCAGAAAACTTCCTTGTAAGGACTGAACTGGTAAGACCGCTGATACACAGGAGGCACGAGGGTCAAGTAGCCTCTTCTTTCTCTCTTTCTGTTATACCAAACTCAGATATTCAATGCACATCCTAGTATTCTACATGCAGAGTTCCCAGATTTCATTGTCAATTGCTATAGGATAACACAGCATTTAATAATTGGCAGGACAGAGTAATCATACAATAGAGATGTGGGACTCAGACCCATTGCTTTCATTGACTGTTCTAATGAAGCTAAGCTTTCTTAGCACATCCGAGACTTGAAGTTTTTCAAAGATTAAGGCTTTAGTTTATCTAGTAGTTTTTTTTCCCTGTGATCCCATACTTCCATAAATCTCTAATTCTAAAACATATATTTAAAATGATATAAGGTTATACAAATACATTATTTTCAATTTTATTTAAATCAAATAAACCTGTGACTGGTATGAAGAAATTTGCAAAGAAACCACATGAGTTTTATTGAAACAAAAATTTAAAGACAAAATCCTCATAGTTAATTATTTTATCCTGAAATAATTAAATGCAAAGGATATACATATTAAATGGCCAAAACATGTAGGCATTACACAATGCACATAATAAACATTTTATACTGCTTTATTATAAATAATTGGAAACAACATTTCATTTTCAAACCCAGATAACAAAACAGTAAATATCATGCTTTTTTTTATTATTTCATTTTAACTTTGTAATATGAGTTGGGAATAGTATTTCTTATCAAAGACTGGTTTAAAAAATCTGTATAAATACAAAAGAATTAAAAACTCACTTTCACTCTTTTAAATGAGAACAAGAAGGTTTTTAGAGGGAGAGGTTCAACAGCACTATGAAGGAGTCACCAGGAACAGAAAAACCGTATCATACCTGCACATATCAGGTGTAAGGCAGAACAAGGTTGGATACAGATGTATAAAGACTTGATAGTAAATTTTTAAAAAAAACTTTCTTAAAAATGCTACTAGCTCTATTCTTTCAGGTAGAGGAGGGCCATCAGGGCATGGTAGATCAAGCCACTGAGTCTGAAATTGGCGTTGCTGCTTTGAAAAAAATATCTTTATTTTTCTAAAAGGATACCCAACATGTGTTATAATTTTCTTATCTCATGTTTTGATAAAACCTGTTCACGATTGTAAACTTGAACACTTAGAAACAGTAGTAACTTCAAACTGCAACAAAAGTACATGCCCCCATACTCACTTAAGATAGATGATCTCGTAGGCATATTTTCATTAGGAGATTTATAGCAACTAGCAGTCAGAATTTTCTTATTCAATAGGTGACTATGATTATTTTTGTATGTTTTCCTTATGGATAATATAGAGTTTTTCCACTTTTAATCACTAAAACTAAGTTATAAAAAGTCAAAAACTGCTTAAGAAAATAGAGCACGAGGGAGAAAAAATTGAAAAAAAAATAATGTATTTCTTAAACTAGTATAGTAGATTTCTTTGAAAACTTGTGTTTATTTGCATGAATTAAGGACAATGTTGTGTATTCCAGATTAAACAGCTATTAGGTTAATCGTGGATATAAACACACTATATACAATATAATTCTTTTATTTTTCATAGACTTCAAAGTGTATCTTTTATAGAAATTGGAACAGGGTAAATCTGGAAAACATGTTTCAGTTAGTTAGCAAAAATTAAATTAGCATGAAATAACAGGGTGAAGAATTGAAGATCATTATTTTAAAAATAATGAAGTTACATTTATGTGTACACATGCAAGAAAATACTGTAAAATAAACTGTTCCAGTTTACTTGGTTTTACTTCAATTTAATACTCTAAAAATCTCCTTTCATGTGTAATATCATGGGAAATATTAAATGCATGTATATTATTTTTAAGAGCTTGATGATATATTTCACATTCTTTAAACTTTCCTCAGGCTATAAATATACTTATATATCAGTCAGTCAGTTTTTAAGGTAAATGAAAACTGTAGCACGAGGGGATAGTTTTCACCTTATAGGTCCGGATTTGATCACGTCCATTTATTGTGAGAACAGTATCAAAGAAACCAAGGAGTAATGGAGCGTGTTCCGACATCACACTGTTGTTCTTCACGCACTACAATTTATTACGGTTTCACACGATGGAATTTACATTTGAAGACGGGTTAACTAAAATCAACTGGTAAGTATGATTTAGGAATTAGGCATCTGAAATCCATCAACATTTTACCAACTCCGAAAGCAATGCTGTTCTTCCTGAACTTTTATTAAAATTGTGCAACAACATAAACTCATTGTTAGCAGGTTTGCATAGAAATAACACCATTTCACTGGTGTGATGCATCTTTTCCAAAGAATTATGGCAGGCCTATCTGTATTCTTCATGTACATTCTTTTTGTTGTTATTCATTTTTCTTCTTCAGTTTTACATGAAATATACTATATTTGTCATCTGGCTACCACAGTTCCCAAATAAGCTCCAGCAGTAGTTTGAAACGCAGTGAGCTGAGCAGTTTCTTCCCTTTTTAAAGCATCCTCTATAGTTCAGCCATATGAACACTGTCGCCCCAAGCAGATTTTTGTGAACTCAGAAGACTCCAAATCCACAGTCAAGGACCTTGGTGATTTCACATCATGGCCACTTGTTGCTGGAAGGGGGACAAGTTGCTTTGCTTCAGAAGTTTTCAAGCAGTTTTTCATCTGGTAGCATCTCCAAATTTCCTTGTTGTTTTTATAACTGCGTGTGACATTGTGCCTTCAAAAATCCAAAGGCCGAATCATCATCGTGGCGGAATGTAAGGAGTAACTGGGCCCTTTGAAATAATGCCACTTTATCCCATTTAGTTTTCCGAGGTTTTGTCCCGCCGTATAGAACATTCCATTTAGATTGGATGGGCCACAAGCATCAAACCACCAGCCTGAAGAATTAGTTAATAATGAAAGAAAGAAGAAACAATTACAAAGAAATTGAACATTTCGAAAACAATGGCATTAACTGAGGGGATCATCTGCAACTAGGAGACATTCAGCAAATATCTTCTCAGTAGGAGAAGCATTTTAAACAACATCTGATGTAGGCAGTATAGGGATAGTCAGAGGGAGGGATGCTGTCCCGGACATCGAGTTCCAGTGTCACTCCATTGGGACACATTCCCCACTGGGATCATGGGAAGCTTCTAGGTTTCAAGAAATGATCTCAGTGAGGGCAAGTAAAATGCAGATATCCTTAAGAGGCATTCTATCTTCAGCCTATTACTAGGAATACGACAATGAATTATTAGTGAAGAAATTCAGACATTCAGGCCACTGACATCTGAATAGAGAGAAAGGGATGTTTCCCATCTACTTCATAATTTGCTGGAAACTGACCCTCAGCTGCTTCTGAAATTAATTGGATGCTGGGCAATGAATATGATGCTCAAGCTAAATTCAAATTTCTAAGCCCTCTCTGAATTTAATAGCAATACGAGAAGTGCTTGTCAACAGTGGCCGTGTATTCCTACGGAGCAGTGATTTTCCAAGATTGTTGAAGTTCTTTCAAAACTTAGTAAAAAGAAAAACAAACAACTTGATCAGTGACAGGGGGATCCTGTGCTTGCATAGCTCTCTATAAGGGGAACTCAGTACTTTATTTTTCTAATGAGTCAAGTTCTCAGATTTTTAGATAAAACATAGTACTTTTCTTTCCCTCCTGAAGTAACAACTGCTGAAACCTTCAGGGAGAAACTGATGCCAGAGACATTCTGGCATATTTTTACTTGGATACAGCTGACCTCCCTTTGATTGTAGAGTTGTACCTAAGGGACTAATAGCTGAAGGAGGAGAAAGCTGCACAGCTGATGTTTAACTGTAACATGAGCATCGTCTTGCAGAAACCTTAAAAATAGTTAAATGGAGAAAAGCTAGTTCTCATTTCTCAATTTGAGGAGATGAATACAGCTGGGCTGTGTTTACAGAGCCATATTAGAGATGTAACAAGCTGTATTAATTACCCATTCATACTGGGAAACAGGAAGGTATGCTGACGACTTTGGAAAGATGCTGTACTCAAGGCCGTTTCACCAACTGAACGCAAACAACACGGTTGTCAGTGCAGCGAGAACACCAGGGACCGGGAGGTGCTTGGCAAAGAAGGAGGAACTGTAAGATTCTACCTTTTTTTTTCTCAAGATTAATTGCTTTAAAATTTTGTGATAAGTGCAGCTAGGGAAAATATGCTATTTATATTACAAAAGACATTCTGATAATGGAGAACTCATTTACTCTGAGGACTCTCAAAGGAGAAAATGAAGCCCAACTCGACGGCTGCAGAGTTTTCCCTTTCTCTTCCTTTCCTCTGACCTTCACGAGCCACTCTCCCCTCATGTGAGTGAGCCTTTTATAGTCGCCCACATACCACCATGGCCTCTGAAGTTACCCTATTGTTGAAAACTGCTAAAAATCATGGAACGATCCTTCAGGTTACATTGGAGGGACTTAAGGTAAAAGTGTGGCTTTGTTTCATTTACAGAACATCATAAGAATTCTGGAGGATCGTGGGAAGACAGGGATCTGTTTCAGAAGCAGCTTGGCAATAAGGGGCACAGTCCAAAGGATACATCCACTGGGAAATTCTGGATGAGCTTAATGAAGTGACAAGGAACTGTAGGGGGTGTGAGAGAATCAGATTCACTGATCTTGCAGATCTTTTCTGCTGAGTAAAGCAGGGAAATGTTTGCAGTAAGGAGAATGGCATCACAGAGATGTTGAAAGACCTATGGCTGGGTCAGAGTCAACAAGAGGAATAAAGCCTGAAGCTGAGAAGGTCTGGAGACGGAACCACAGAGTCTTTTGTTCATTATCCTAAGAAAAACAGAAAGGCATGGTCTATATTCGGGCCTTTGCTGTGCACTTGGGTTACTTCGCGGGCACCTAATGGAGTGCTTAGCCAGTGACTGACAAGTGTCTACAGACCTGTTGATGGATGACTGACTTTGTTTCTTCTTGTGAAGTCTCTGTGGTTTGAAGTAGTCTAGTTTACAAATAAGTTACATTTGAGAAACCATCCATGCAGATTACATTTATTTTCTCATTATTTCTTTGTTCAATATGCAATTAGTATTGCATTATCACACAATATTCAGTAAGATAAACATAGTCCCTGCCCTCATGGAACTTAGTTCTAATGTGAAAAACAACCAAAAAGCAAGCAAATCAATAAATCCAAATAATGAACAAAAAAAAAAAAGGAAAGGGAAGCATTAGAGAGCTATAGAGAAGACTAGCAGGAGATCTACTTGACTTCGCGCAGTCATGGAAGAATTTGTTATTTAATGAGACCTGAAGGATGGGAAGGAGGCAGCCCCGTGAAGACAGGAAAGACTCTCCCCCACACAGCACTGCATGTGCCAATGCCACGAAGAAGACAGCAAGCTTGGAGTCCTCAGGGACTAAGAACATCTGTGTCACTGTTAGAGTGAGCAAGGCGGAGACTTGGACGAATAAAGGTGAGACATAAGCAGGCTTGGTAGAAAGTTGCATGATGTTCATGAAAATATTATAGTTAATTCAGTCTCCTTGTCCAACATCAGGTGGGCAAGTAAAACATTTCTAGGATTGGGAATCAACATTTAACCAGGGGAACTCGATCTGTTGAGTTAAATGTTTAATAGGTAGAGGCCTCATTCTGTAACTACACTCTGCCAAAGCTACCCTGAGCACATGTGGCAGCATGACAGAGGGGAGAAAAATAAATCTAGGATCAATTAAACAAATATTAACCAATGCACAGACATACAGGTCAGAGTTAAGTAAAACAAAATTCCTGACATTAAGGAGTGCACAGTTTTATGTAGGAAAGAGACAACAAACCGTTAAAAAATGAGATAATAGCCATTAAACAGATTTTAAAAACTTCATAAACAGAGACAGAAAGACCTATTTGGGGGTCCATAAGGCCACTCATTCACCAGCTGAGCTGGGCCCCAAGGATGGGTGTCTCTGGACAGAAAGAAATTCTGAAGACGATATGTATGCACTGTGGGAGAGCAGGAGGGAGTATCTGCCGACAGCTGGGCTGCCCAGAGTGTCAGTGTGTGAGCGGGCAGAGAGTGAAGGCCAGCAAAACAAACAGGAGTGACAAAAACAAAGATTTTTGTTATATTAAACAATTTTTTTCTTGTGGGAAATAGGGAGTCTGTGAGCAGCAGACCAGAAATGGAAAGACCCTGGCTTTGATGCTGACTCCATCAACTAATAACCAAGAGATTTTAGGCAATAATATAAATAACACTTGATATTTTTGAACAGTTAGCATGTATCGGACACTCTGCTAAAACATGTATCTGTACTTCCTCATTTTATTCCCCAAGCAGCCTTATGAAGTATGGGTAGTACCACAGTAAAGACACCGGTGCTCCGATAGTTTAAGGAACTTCTCCAAGGACACACAGCCACTTAGCTCTTCTACGTAAGATGTGGTTTATTAATAGCTGATCGGCAGTTTTCCCAGCACAGAGCTTTGTGAAGTTATCTGGGAAGTAGGGCAGCAGGTTTCGAGCAGGAACAAAAAGGATCAGATCTGTGGGCTCCATAATGATTTAATAATGAAGACCAGGTTGTCAGTGCCAACACAGTTCCTTCTTTGCTCGGTAGGGATTATTAGAGAAACGTGAACATAATTTAGACTCAAAGAGTTTAGTTGCACAATGTTTACATTGTAAAGACATGGCATTTAAGTACCCAATATGGGTTTTGTTTTCAAATATTTGTTTGATTTCATGAGGAAATCGGAGAGCTTAAGGTGTTCACTTATCACTCTATCTTAAGACCAGTGGGCCATGCACACTATGAACTATCAGAGAGCAACTGATGACAATAGATGATGAATTAAGATGACAGAAAACAAAATGAAAAGGCATTATTTCTCATGACAATTTCAGTTGTAGTGTCCTTTATAAAATACCCTGAACTTCAAGGTATCAAAAGTAGTTATTTCTGCATAAGCAGGTATTGTGTTTTTTCAGGCATATGAATGGATGGACCTGGAGAACATTATACTAAGTGAAATAAGCCAGTCAGCAAAAGACCATATATAAAGACCATATGATTTTCACTCATATGTAGATCTAATGAACAAACTGAACTAACAAGCAAAAGAGACAGACTCATAGGTGGAGAACAGGCTGACAACTCCTGGGTGAAGGTAGGGGTGTGGGTGGGAGGCTAGGGGGAGGGATCGAGCCAAAAGGAAAAAGGACTCATGGACACGGACAACAGTGTGGTGATTGCAGGGGGAGGGGGGATAAAGGGACTTAATGGTAATGGAAAAAATACAATAAAAATTTTTAAAATTCTTTGTATCAAACATTTTACAGTTCCAACTTTCTGCCTGTCTCTGAAAAAATTAACCATGATCAGGCCCTTTAAACAAATCCTTAAAAGACATGGTTTTAAAGCGTATTTATAGAAAACAGGCAGAAAGCACAGCAGGACTCCTGGTTCCTCGGGTGCACCTCTGGGCACCTGAGGAAAATCACATGCAAGTTCGCACGGAACGAAGGTGTTCTCTGGGAACACAGAGCACGCCTGGGTTCGCGCTCCTCTCGGGCACAATAACAAATGGCTGAATCATATATCCCCTACTCTGCAATCCTGGGGAAACATTCACTTTGTACTTTGTTCTTTGTGTAACTGGGAATAGCTAATAAGCAATATCCTAAACAAGTTAATCTAGCAAAGGCACTGTGAGCTTGAAAGAAGTCAGCGGTGTAAGCAAAGGCTAGAGGAAAGCAGCAGCTCGCATCTGCTGTTGGGACGACTGATAAAATGTCTCAAATGCTTTAAAATTGGCAACTGCTGCTGAGATGTACTTTGCCAAGCATTTTTCCTCATAACCTGTAACCTCATGTATATTTTAATAAGAAATCTGAGATGCGTGTTTCTAATTCATTTACACTTAACTCATTAAAATTTAGTTTTGTAATAACTATCCTGGGCTTCTCAGGCCTTTAAAAACCATTCAAGCCTTTTATCTCTGAAGCAGAAAGTTCTAATTTTATCACCAATAAGTGAAACTTTGCCCAGAGAATAGGAATTTGATTCTAAACTTTGTAACTCAGGAAGTTCAAATTTATTTGAAAGTCAGGAAACCTAACTCTCAAATTCTGATCTAAACAAAATGTCTCTCAACACTTCTTTTCTGAGGTAAAAAGTATAGCAAAATAAAAAGATCTATCTGTTTTTATAGATTTCATTCATTTATTTTCAATGCGTGTGTTCTCATCAATGATATGCAAAAGACCTTGCACAGAAAATAAGATTTTCCTCTTTTATAGCTGAGGACGAAGCTGAACTAAACTGATAGGTGCCATCGTTATCAATGGGATCACCACAGAAAACCATCTTCCAAGTTCAAGTGTACAATTTGGGGCCTAGGCCAAGGGCTTGGCATTTTTTCCCTTTATCTTCTTTTTGTTCCAAAGATGAAAAGTTGCTTTTCCTGGCGAGGAATCTTGAATTCATTTCAAACCTCTAGGTATTCTCTTACTGTCTCTTCCTTCCCTTGGACTTCATTTCATGTCAAAACTTCATTAAAATGTGCTGCAAAGAGTAAAATGGAGCTATGCTCTTGATTTTCAATGCCATTCCTTTAAACCGAGGCAGTGGAAGGAGCGGCCCAGGGGATGGCTTACATGAAGGCTGCATTGAAGTCCAACCTCTGACACTAATTCTGTGACCTTTGGCAAATTATCTAACTTTTCTGTATCTTAGTTGTTGCCAAAGGCATCAGTGTCATCCCTGTTTCAAAGGGTTTTTAGGAGCATCACACAACATTTTAGATTAATTCTCATCCACTCTCAGTTACTGACCTTAGGTGATAGCCTCGTGTTGTATAGGGTTATTGGTTCTGGTTTACTTTTTCCAAACTTAGTTTCAAAAGACATTTTCTGATATTCTTTGCTCTTTTCCAGTAAGTGAAAAACGTCCCCAGAAAACAGGAATATAATCCTAGACTTTGCACTTAGGATGCTAAAATTCATTTCAAAGTCAGGAACCTAGTAGTCAAATTTTTGCAAATCAGAAGTTTGGTCCTTTGGGGTTAAGTATTCTTAATGTTTAGTCCCAACCTTCAGTATTCATCCTTTTGCTCTGGCTATACCTGCAAATACTGTGTGTGTGTTATCATACATATATATATATATATATAATCTCTTTAGTCTAAGTTCATACAAAATCACAGTCATACCCATGTTGATTTATTTTTATGTCTTCTCATCGGGATTATTTCTGATTTTGCAGTGCCCTTTCAGGTTCAGTGAAAACATGTTCATTTACTCAATATTTATTGCTCACATGCTATGTGCTGGCACTATGCTAGACACAGAGGATACAGTGGTAGATAGCATGAAGTCTCTGCCTTCAAGAAATGTATGGCACATTTTTGCAGGGTAGCTTTGCAGATTATGTACTAATTAAGAAAATGCTTTAAAATAAAGTAGTACGATGTAGATTTCTGTAATCATCCCTAAAGTATCCACATGAATCTTTTCTCTCAACATTTCTCCCTTAAAATCTAGGGAATGCCAGTTATCTGACAATGCTTAGCACATCTTTCCTGGGTTTTAAAAACTTGAAGATGATTATAATTTTCCCCAAATCTTGTCACTTTAACCAGTTGAAGAGGCTACTAATTTCTTTCATTTTCTTTGTCTTTTTCAAGATTGTGTAGAAGGTAAGACAAGCATTTATCCACTCTCTGCTGCTAGCATCTAGTAAGTTCTAGGGAAAACAGAAATTTATGTGTATGGCTTTATCCCCTCTTTTAGAACTGAGCTGAGAGATATCCTTCATTAGCTTAAGCAGTCTTGTCTGTCGGCTGACATCGTTTATGCGTGGGAAAGGACATCGAAGTTTCCACTACAACAGATTTCTTTCTGCAGAAGGTTAGGCCACATTTTTACATAGCTTTTATATTATACACTAAATATGGAAATTGTGTTGAAAGAAAAGTAAGGTAAGGGAAAGAATTTAAAACAATACCATGTTTTGTTTTTGTCAGCAACCTTTAGTAACCATGGTTTCTGACAGATTTTTAGAAATTCTTATTTGGAAGAATGCTAATTTAGTATTGAACCACATTTTCTTTGAATGTAAATTTGCTTTCAATGTGACAATCTAGTGATAAAAGGTTTTTATTTTCATAATTTGGAAGTCAGAAGTTTTTTGCATATTTATTTTTATATACAATAAATCCATTGAATGAGATATATTTTCATTTTCTTAATGTTAAATGGTAGATAAAAGGTTAAGTTATAAGATGCCTTTCATTGGGTTCGGGAGGGCACAACTGGAGCTCTCTTATGGGACTGAAAGCTATTTCCTACAAGCATTTCTTAAATTTATCCCTCCTACTACTTAAATATGCAGAGTTGTCATAATGTGCTATAATGTGAGAAACCTAAGGAGAAAACTTACAAATTTTCCAAAGTTCAATGGAATCACTGAGCATGGATTATTTTTGACTTATAAATAAATACCTATGCTGAAAAATCATCTCTACTTCATGATTAATAGATAACATGTGTGGTAATTTTGATCTTTATTATATAGTTTGATTCCATAAGAAACTTGTAATGAAACAAAAATTATTGACAATTTAAGTTGGATGGAAGAATTGCTGGCCTCCTGGGAAGGCAGGAATAAGTACAGATGCTTCTGTGAAAGGCCGGGTGAAACACTGCCCTATTTCTACTATGCTTTCTCAACCGGCTGTACCACCTTTCTGCTCACCAGTGCACTATGAATTACAACCTGTGCGCTGAAATCAGTATTACTGCAGCCACAATGAGTACACGGAATAACAGAATCATAGAGTGAGAAGAAAATGTAAGAGACCATCTTTTCTCAATCCCCAGCTACAGGAACATGCATAAGAAAACTCATGTGAACAGCTTTAGACTCAATCGAGAAAGTGTCCATGACTAGAAATGCACAATCCTCCCTGGCAACTCCTTCCAACCTTTGATCCCGGGACATTCCATCTACACTCTTCCCTATTCCTTCCGTACCTCTATCACATGTTATATTGTGTCCCTACAACTTGTATTGTTCTAAATTGTGCTATTTCTTATCTACTTTTTTTTTGGATGGTCTGCTTCAATAGAGGGAAGCTCTAATCTATCTTGCTCATTTCTCTAATATTAGTTGACCCTTAATACTCATGAAGATACATCAAATTGATAGAAGAAAGTTAAGAAGTTAGAATGTCAGAAAAGAAGAAAGAAAGATCAAAATGTTCTACCATCTGTCTAGCTGAAATACCTTCTGCTTTCAATTAAGCCCATCTTCTGTTTTTCAGTCTTTGACAGATAAGGGTAAACAATGATACCTCACTCTCCAGCTAAGACCCCTCCATGCACTTGAAGAAAACTATTGAGGACAGTTAGTGGGCTATAAATCTTACTTTACTCTTAATTCCTTTTAGAAGAAACAAAGCAAAACATAAACAAGATTAAAAAAGCTTTAATTGATGATGACAGAGAACTATAAATTATTAGTTTCAAAGAAAATGGAATTTCACTGCTTTAATGAGACTATGTTAAATAGGAACAAGTTCAAATGCAAATTAAAAAAAAGAAATCTCATAGATGAAGAAAAGTTGTTCTAAGGGAAAACGTGACAGCAAATGTACAGTGGTGGGGAACAGCTAAGCAGACGGCAGTGCCAGGCAATCCTCAGGTTACCTGGACTGTCACTGACGTTCCTCTTTACGCTCTCCAGCTCTTAGCGATCTAAATCCCACATACCAGCTTTGTAGGGTGAATAGCTTTGCGAGATCTGGATTCTTTCAAAAGGATATTTGATACGGCAATGGCATTTATTACGAAAACACATTGACTTAGACTATTCCAGCCCAAGCAACAAATGGAAATGTTCTCTCCCCAGCATAAGTGTTTGTTGGTGAGTGGGAAGCAGGTCCAAGAATGATTATGGGTGAAAGAGCATGACAAAGTACAATCATCTGAAGCAGAAATAAAATCGTAAATCTGAACAATGAAGTTTTCACATCTCCACCCAAGAAGTGCATCCTCCTCTTTGCCTTGCTCCACATTTTCGTTATTACGATGTAAACATGAACATATTGGATGCTCTTCTAAGGAAACATTTGAAAGATTTTACTGTTGCTCCTTCATGTGTTGTATTCATTTGGTAAGAAAAATTATTTGTAAATAGACATGAAGAAAATGAAGTGTATTTCAATATTAAAATGGGCAGGATATTGGCAATTGAAGTCCCTTTGTCTTTGTATCAAGTTTCTGACAATTCTGTTCATAGGATCAGGATGGTAATAAAAAGAAAAGTTTTTTTTTCTGGAAAAAAGTGTAAAACCTAATGTGTGGGTACAATTTTAAAAATATTCTGAATTTCTAAAAACTGCTTTGGGGAGGGGTCATAAAATTGCAGATGGAAGACTTTGAACTACATGATGAGTTTGAATGTGATGCTAAATGTCACATTTCAAGCTTAAGGTGAAGGATATAATGGGGGCAGCATCAGAATGGGTTGGCATTGACAGGACCAGGGCTGGACTCACATTGAAAAGATGTTAATATAAATGAAGTGGACGGGGTAAATCGGATGTCATGTGGTGGTGGTACTAATGGACAGTTTGATGATGGGGGTGAAGGTAGAGAGATTTCTCCCAACCTTCCCTCCATACTCTTCTGTGCTTTGTTAACTGATGAGAAAAGTCTTTACCTGATGATTCATTTCATTGGCTTCAAACTTTGAAAGTAAGTTTAAGGACTATGAGATGGCTATTCATTCATTCACACACCATATTTTTTATGGAGCTCCTATGTGCAAAGAGTGGAGATTAGGATGAAAAGGCATTTTGTTGTAGAATAACAAAGACAGGCAATCAGAAGAGCTGAAGGTGGGAGCAACAGCTTTTCCATTAGGAGAGGGAAACAACACTGAATCAGTGAGGGGAAACACTGGGAAAAAGCTTCTTTTACAATTTGTTTCATGGCAACTCTGACTTGGCCGGAGCCTCCAACATTCCAGAGCCACGTCATTGGCCCCTGGTGTTAGCTCAGTGCTTCTTCCCTTTTAGTCAGTCATCTATCGACTCTGTAGTTTTTGCCATATCCACTTTGAGCTTTTATTATAATTAATAAAAATAAAAATAGTTTCCTTTAAATCAGTTGTTTAAATATCAAACATTGTGAATACATTTAAAGACACTAAGTTTATACCATTCCTTTAAGTAGAAGATCAGTACCACTTGCCATAATAACAGGTAGATACAAAGCTCAATATGATTGAAACACAATTACTGTGTCTAATTCGAGTAGGTCCCATTGCACACGCAAGGCCTGGAGCCTGCGGACGAAGGCTCTGCTCCTTCTTTGCTGAGAAAGCTGACTATTGAGGAAGTGCCAAAGGGGCCGACAGATATGCTAGCATCAACTGAGAGTTTCCTTTTTATATAATCAGAGTGCTGGAGAACACTGAAGATGTGCAAAAAGGATGAACTGTGTTACTCAGAGACACAATATTATTTAATGGTATCTCACATCAGCTTGCATGTATTATAGAGGTCAATAGTAAATAATGCAAACTCAGTACAGTTAGTCTGAAATGTATGACTTCAGATAAAACTATACCTCTTTACATTTCTTATTCCATTCCAATAGAATTGTCAATGAACTTGCTACACAGTGTTTGCTACACAGTTGCAAAACATTTTATAAAACTTTTTTTCCCAGTATGCTCAATTATCCAATTGTTGTTCATTCCACTATGGGTATTATTATGATTTTTTGGAAGGTAGAGTAGCTGTGACTTTAAGAGACTAAAGAATTTATTTAGGACCATGTTTAGCATGCCGCTTCTTAGATGCTGGGAAAAGAGGACAATGTCTGAATGTGCTAGCTGTATCTTGCAGAAGAACCCCGGTAAATCAGTGGGCAGAACAAATGATCTCTAGGGACTTGCTCTTAAGTTTCCCAACCAGAGGGTCGCAGATAAGAAACCCCAAGCCTCGAACCGATGACTTAGAGAAAGGCCCCACGGGACTCACCTCCCGTCAGCATGAGGGCGCATTTGCATAAACAGTTGTCATTGTCCGCGTCTTTGGTGCTGAAGTCAGCGCCATGGGTGACCAGGCTGCTCTGCTGTCCCGCTGTCCCAGTGTGACCCTTCAAATACAACCTGAGGTTAAAAAAAAAGAAAAAGAAAAGGAAAGGAAAGATCAGCCATTCAACAGAATAAGAGAACCGAGAGGGACTTTTGTTGAATGTTTGCTTTTTTCATCATTTTCTCCCTTCTTTTTTTTAGGGAATAAATTTATTCTAATTATTTGGAAAATACCAGAAACTATAAAAACCAAGCACAATATTTGACCATACCAAAAGCAAAACACAAGTTAAAATAACATTTAGACAACATGTTTAGACAAAAATAACATTTAGACAACACGTTTAACCTTAGAGAAACATGAATTAAAATACGAAGTCCAACACTCTCCACTCTAGAGCAAGACAAGTTTACTACACCACAGTGCTGAGGAGAACTTTTAAAAAGTGACAAACTTTTTAAAATAAAAATTAAAGGAAAAAGCACTCAATTCTAACCCTGGAATCTCATCATTTATAAAATAACATGCTCGAGTGTCAGTGAAAATAAACAGTTGGTAAACCTGAAAACAAATCTTTCACTGAATGAATTCAAACTCCAGCAGAACACGGGGCTTTCGAGCCGGGGAGGAACAACTCTGGTCGCACTCTGGTCTTACCAAACACAAATAAATACAACAAGAGAGTAAAACAAACTACCAAACCAACATCTTTCCGTAGAACAGCAGTTTTCTTTCACAAGGTAAAAAAAGAAACCTAGTTCCACAGAGTCGTATGTTCTGTAAGCACAAGGCCAATTTTATTCCCAGAATCCTGGAGTCTTGCACTATTGACATAAAAGTAATTTTTGTCTCGGAGCAAGTCTAATGAAGGCATCCAAATCCTATCTTCTGTGTTCCCCCAAATGATACTTACACTGATCTTATCATCCTTTCAAGGTGACCTCCACCTATTTAGAGTTAACATTCTAAATGTGTAAAGAGATGGGAGGAAGTTGCAGCTTGTCTGCATTAGCAAGGCCCTGTCTATTTTCTTTGTCCCTCCCAAGTCCTTCTAGTCTGGTTTGCCAAGTAGGACCTCAGGGTAGGAGGATAAAAATATATCCTCACATTTACTAGCCGTTAAGAACATAGCCATCGGTGTGAGAAAACTTAACATTCATAATAGTTCCAAACATTTTTAACTTAAAAATAAACCCATCTCCAAAAGTTAATTTCACAGCCCCTTATTATTAGATATCTGGACATTTTATTCTGCAACCTTCTTTAGTGTCTGTCTCTTCTGGCTTTTTTAAAAGTAGTTTTGTCTTGGAAGAACACTTGAAAAAACTCTCAAATTAAGGGGACTATCATGGTATGTGAGCTGTGAGCACCAACCAGGGCTCACAGAGTTCGGTCCCTTCTCTTAGACAAAATCTCGGGCTAAAGATTTAAAGAAGGGGTTCCTCCCTCAGCCATGCCCATGGAGGGTAAATCGTATTTGATTTGTTTCTGCAGTTCTTCAAGCAGGATTTTAGTGGAAGCTTGAGAGTTATTACTATCTTTCTTCATTCTTAAGTCCAAGTGACTGTGGAAACATTTCAAGAGTTCCTTTGGCAATGTGATTGTTCCAGGGTCCATTTTTTTAAAATCTAAAAATCTTATCACTTTTAAGAAAGAACATTTTCTCCAGGACCTTGCAGAAACGTGATCATTTATTCACACAACAAAAAATGTCTGCTAAGTAGACTTGTTTGTGTAGCCATCCCTCATCTTCACAGCATTCAGCAAAATCTGGCCTAGTGTCTTCCCATTCACCCTTCAGCTCAAGTGTCCTGCTGAGAACTCTTCCTTGGATAAGCCATTGGGGTTTTGTATGTAGAAGAGTTACGTGCTCTTTGTTCATATTTTAGTTTTTTTAATTGCTGTTCAATTATGGTTGTCCCAATTTTGCCCCTGTTGCTCTCCCCTGCTCCACATGCCTACCCACCACCCCATCACTCCATCACTCCCCACCCTGCTGTCCATGCTGGTAAGTCCTTTATATGTGTTCCTTGACTAGACTCTTCGCCTTATTTCCCCTGTTCTTCTTCTCCTCCTGCCCTCTGGCTACTGTCAGTCTGCTCCTTATTTCCACATCTCTGGTTCTATTTTTGCTCATTTGTTTTGTTCATTAGGTTTTTTAAAAAAAAATATCCAGCCCTGGCTCAGTGGATTGAGTGTGCACTGCAAACCAAAGCATCGCAGGTTTGATTCCCAGTCAGGGCACATGCCTGGGTTGCAGGCCACGGCCCCCAGCAACCACACACTGATGTTTCTCGCTCTCTCTCTTTCTCCCTCCCTTCCCTCTCTAAAAATAAATAAATAAAATCTTTTAAAAAATATCCTTGCGTAAACGGGTCTTGAATCAAGTTAACCATTTTTGTAGCATTATCCAGAACTTTTTTCATTTCATCAGAATTTGTGTATATCAGCACCTCTCTGCACAGAAGGGCAGTGTGCTGTAACATCAACATCAGGATTTAGTTTTTTAAAACTCAGGCAAAAACTTGTCACGAAGTCAACCACTAATAGGCACCAGGGATATAGATGACAGACTTTTGTTTTTCAGATATGAAGACCCATGAAATTTATATTGGCTTTTGTTTTGGGAGGCTCCTCACAGCAGAAATATTTTCTTGAATTTCATTCATCATTTACAAATCATGCACATGCTATAGCATGTCACACACTGAACTCTGGGCTCGTCACCCCAGATGGAGAAGATGCTGCTTTCCAGTTAATTACACAAAACTTCCTTAGCATCACATGGTGTGAGTCAGTTAATGAAATTGGAGTAAGGTCTTTTCAATTTCTTGTGCTTCTTGCTCTAGTATTTTAGTGTTGATATTATTAGTTTCTTACCAACTATGTGAAATTTTCTTTTGTGGAATAAGTTCTTCTACTAGATAATTTGGTTCCTAAATCTTTTCAGCAAATATAACTTTTTAAACAAAAGCTTTAATGTTTTCATATTCCAAAAGCCATTTAAAATAATCAGCATCTTTTCTTATCAAACACTTGATTTACAGTTACAAATGCTGGACCAAATGCCAGGTTGTAAGTTGCATTCCACAGGCAATGTACAATAGAATGGGACAGCTCAGATTACAAGTCTGCATAAAATCATTAAAAAGCAGCTTTCACTGTAAAGAAAAGATTTGCTCCTGGTCCTCGTTGCACTAGTATGCTGAAGTGCCTCAGGAGACTAGGTCTCCATCCCTGACCTCAGCAACATCTGCAGTTCTGTGCTCAGCTCTGCCTTCTCCTATCTCACACCTCGCCTTCAAACACTGCAGCCCGGGGCCATCAGATTTGTTTATAAGAAACAAATCTCAATAAATATGAAAGTGGGCATAGTAGCCAAATGAGAAATCACAAAAAAAGTATGAAAACTCTACAAAAACAATTCACTTCTAACCTGCAGGTCCCATGTTTTTGCAATGCTTACAACACACTGGTCCAGGATGGCTGAGTCACAACACGTACAAGTTTCATCCTTAGAATGAAAATTTCCCTCTCAGACCATACAGGGTGAGCAAAAGTAAATTTACAGCTATTCAAATGGAAAATAATACAGTAATTAATAAATAATAATACAAGAATAAACTCTGTGTTTTGCGTACTCACAACTGTAAACCTAGTTTTGCCCCAGCCTGTACATTAGAGCTTCCTCGCTCCCATAGGTCAGTGGGCAATGCAGAAGGAGAGGCTGGGGAAGGTAATCGGGAGGGAAGGGCCAATATGATACTCCAACCACACTCCCTTCTGTGTAATAGTGGTCACTAATTATCCACCGCTTCTCCTAGCTCAACCAAATGTGCGGGGGTCCACTGCACCATGCCATGTGGGCCTGAAAAGATCTCTAACAAGACTCTCTAACAGGGCTGCTCAGTCACTGTTCCCACCTGTAAATTTAGCATTATGCAACACAAATGTTCAAAAACAGTATTTTCAGTCATAATTTTATATGGAATCCCAGCAATATCTCACAGAATCTCAGTTGAGAAACTCCCCCTCCAACACAAATGATTTTTTTTTTCCTTTGAGAGATCATCTTCATTTAACTCAGATCCTTTATGACTTGACTGGCAAGTTCAGGTTCAGCTTATCCCTCATTGTCTGACCTGTCCTCAGATATGGATTTTGTCTGTCCCAGCCCCTTGCTATTCTCTGGTACCACCTGCTGGTCATTTTGATTTGATCCTTCACCAGATTCCAATTTACTTCTTTCCAATTTCCTGCTTGCACTGCCCACTTTGGGCTAAGCTGTGGCAGGTTCTTAGGGCTCTTCACCACCGCCTAGAGATTATATTTTCTAAACAGTGTGTAATCTGTCACAACACGCAGGCAACAGACAGCTTTAGTGACTCCTACCACCCCTGTGTACTGTGGATTCATAGAATCCACTTTGTTTTTGCGATTGAGTCTTCCTACTATTCCCACCAGTTGTTTGATAACTTCTCTATTCATGTGACTGTTATTTTGAGATTTGTATACAATGTAAAATGTCCCTTTATTGGGAACTTTAGATCAAGGTTTTGAAAAAGATATTTTTCATATCTTCTAATAAATCTTGCATGTGCCTGATATGATTAATATTTGAAAAATAACCTGATCTTCCTTTTTTTGGTTTTGTACATATCTTGGAGAATACAATGCATCAGTTTCTCAGGTTCTGTCCCAAGCATCCTAATGAAGACAACATTATTTGCTCCAGTTTCCAATGACTGGAATCTTCTCAGCTTCATCTTCATAGAGGCCTTAATGTAATCAACTTATTTCTTCAGGGCAGCCACCATGTCATCATCTTCTCCCTCACTTCCAGAGGGCTGATGATCTCTGTCTATAAACTTTCCAACTGATACCAGTCATCACCATATTTGTAGGGAAGGCTGCTGACTTCCTCCATGCACTTGCCCTCATTCATTCCTGTTGCAGGAGAGGAGAATGCTATGTAGCCCAGGTCCCAGCTGCCAGGGCCAGACACAGCTCTGGAGTCCCTGCTCCTGCTAGTGTGAGCTGGTTGCCCTTTCTCCCTTCTCTGAACTCAACCCTTCCAACAACCTGCTACAAGATCCAGCTCTGCAAAACCAAAAGGAAGGAAGGAAGGAAGGAAGGAAGGAAGGAAGGAAGGAAGGAAGGAAGGGAGGAAGGGAGGAAGGGAGGAAGGGAGGAAGGGAGGAAGGGAGGAAGGGAGGAAGGGAGGAAGGGAGGAAGGGAGGAAGGGAAGGAAGGAGGGAGGGAAGGAAGGAGGGAGGGAGGGAGGGAGGGAGGGAGGGTGGGGGAGAGATAGGCAGTGAAGGAGGGAGAGAAGAACTCCAAAATTACACAAAGACTCCATGGCTTGTGTGCTTGCTGTTTATTTCACGGTGCATTTTCAAACTTATATGGTTCTACTAATGCAGGATCAATGAAAGAAAAATGAGTTTATTTTATTACTTAAGTATTAATCTCTACAGAAAAACAATGCCTTTTAGACGATGACTATAGCATATCACTCATTGTATTAATTTTGAATACTGATGATGTGCTAAACATTATTATTAACAGCAATAGGAATAACAATTATCATTGATTAAGGACTTGGTCTGTGCTTAACACTCTGCTAAATGCTTTGCAGCTGTTACTAAATTTAATTTTTATGTTAAATCTGTGACACAGGCATCAATATTCCCATTTTGCATAGCAAGGTTTAGAGATGTTAATTAAGCTGAAATTTAGCAGTGATTTTAAAATCAAAACTCTTCATCATTATGCTTTCATTCCCTACACAAATGTTTGTTGAGGACATACTATATTACAGAAATTGTTCTAAGCACTTCAGATAAAGCAGCGGACACAACAGATAAAAAAAGTCATGAGGGTCTTGATTTCTAGTGGTACCCATAAAATTAAGTTAAAAATCCCAATAGTTTAACCTCAAATATGTCATTCATGAAGAAACCTAACCTTACTCTCTATGTCTTACGTAAAATCAACATTAGCCTAGACCGGGAGCTCTCCCACAGCTGTACTTACAACAAATCATTTGTGAAATAAGCCTTTTCACTAGGGCTAGAAACTTTTTTTTTCAACAAGCATCTCAGATTCCTCAGATTGTTCAAGGAGAACATGTTGAAGAATCTTAGTCTAGAATTAAAAAAAAAAATAACTAGTGTACAAATTACAACAGTTGCCTAATATAGTTCCCAGTCTGACGTCTGCTCATTTCCAGTGATACTGCATGCTGCTTTCATAGCCAGCCGGGTACTTCGAACAAATACAGACTTGCTCAGCTCACTCAGTGCTCCTCAGGGCCCAGAATAACCAAGTAGTATCATTGCCAGTAGTATCAATTTGATACCTAAGGTCTTCTCTGGTTGAGACTTTACCCCCCCACCTAACTCGACCTAACTCTACCTAACACTCTGCTCCTCTGACCTTATCAAAATCATCTAGCAATACTCTCTACAAATCCATGTGTGTGATCACTTCTGTGCTGGAGTCATAGTTCTGAATCCTATCCACCCACAATAGAGCTAATGAGTAACTAATATCTCTGTCTCAGTGAGGCACTACTAGGACCTATGGCAGCTCTGAACGAAACTTTACATTATTATTGAACAGAAATAATGAAGACCAGTTACTATTTGGAAATATATTTTGATTTGTGTTGCATCTAAGTATTACATGTGTATGTCCCTTATTATTTTGTGAGATTTGATATTATTTTTAGCAAATAATGCAATTACATATTTGTTCCAAAGCACTGTACCAAATTTCTGCAGATTTTTTTAAGCTAGAGCAAAATATATGATAATTAAACCCTAGTCAAGTGTTCTTCATTTCAATGGTTACTACAACTTGTAGTTAACAGTAAGATAAAGGAAGTTTCTAATGCTAAATTATCACACATAAGCTGGTATTTAAAAGTTTCAAGAGGCAGGCTAAAAGTCGCTGGTGATGCAAAACTGTAGAATTTTTTAAGTGCCAATTCACATTTTAGGTGGTTGACAGCTTATATGGAGAGGAGTTTCACCAAGGAAAGTAAGGTGACAGGTAACCATTGGGAGTCCTAGGGCAGGTTCCCTGGGTGAATTCACCACCTTCCTCATCAGGTCTGAAGTTTTAGATTGATGTTTGATCACTTTCTCAGTCTCTCAGAGACAGATACACACACAAAACTAAGGGAGACTTTTTTCAAGTCTCCATTCACAGTCAAAATAAGAATACGTGGGGGCCCAGAGCTCTTGTCTCCTTAGAGAGAATTTCATACAGAAAGCCAGATGTTTTCTAGAAGCAGGTTATACGATGGACCCAGAATTAGAGTCAGAGGAAGATGAATGATTCCCAAATTAAGCAGCTGTGACTGTTAGCCTGACATCTGCTCCCCTGGGACTCCGTGAGGGTGAGTTCAGTCCTCGGGTGCTCCTTCTTGTAGGAGCAATGCTAATTCCGAGTCTGATTCTTGGATTCTCTATGATTGGTGACGACTTCCCTTCTTCCTTCTCAAGGCAAGTCAATACCACTGTCCCTGCAGTAGCTTGAAGCTCACTTATAGGAATAGATTTTCCAGGACACGATGATTTTCTACAGTGTCTTTTGTAGGTAATTCAGTACAAATGTTCAAATGATATTAAGTGAGTGACTTCTCTGTGCTAGGTATAGTTTATACTGTTATCCTTTCACAGGAGGGTTAAAAGCTAAGCCTTATAATTTACAATGGTTTCTTTGTGTTACCATGGCAATAGAAATACATTATTATAAATTTGGGAAGTAGAGAAATACAAAAATCAACCCAAATCTCATCTCTGAATATGTCTACTCTTGATATGATGGTTTATATACATTGAGTCTAAACAGAAAATATTGTTTGTTTTTAAGTATACATATAATACCTGAACATATTCTTATAAAAATTTCAAACAATGTGTGTAAAGTTTGTGCCCACAACCCCATCTCATCTACCTCTCTACAGGTGATTACTTATGTCATGTGGCATCCTCCAAATCAGTTTCTCCTCATGCATAAATACAATTGAAAATGAAATCATGCTGCCCTGGCTGGCATAGCTCAGTGGATTGAGCGTGGGCTGCGAACCAGGCATCGCAGGTTCGATTCCCAGTCAGGGCACATGACTATGTCCCCCAGCAACCGCACACTGATGTTTCTCTCTCTCTCTCTCTCTCTCTCTCTCCCCCTCCCTTCCCTCTTTAAAAATAAATAAATAAAATCGTAAAAAAAAAGAAAATGAAATCATGCTTTATGTGTTTCTTTATAACATGCTTTTCATATATAATTTTATGAGCATTTTCCCATGACACATTCTTCTCCAGTATCATTTAGTAGCTACTGTATGATATCATCAATTGTTACAAGTTTAAGGATGTCTTTATGTATCTCTAAATAAGTATGCAAGTATATACAACAGGGTCAGAATGAAGTCTACCATGTTTTTTTCCCCGACCTTCACCTCTACAGACCATATCAATGATCTATGGTAGGGTCTGTGGAAAAAAAGATACATTTTTCCAGATCCATTTAAGCAAGATTTGAAGGTCAGTCTTCTAGTCCTGGCAGTTCTTCTCTGTATGAAAGTCTTACAGTAGTTCTGCATGCCTTGAGCCCTGCTCCTTCTTCTTCCCTCTAAAATACATGCTCCATGTGGCTCATTCAAACACATGTGTTTCTCCATGCCTTTACTCTGGTTAAAATCCCTCAGTGTTTATAAGGATTTTGAAGATCCACCCCTCCTATACCTTCTTTTACCTACTCCCACCCCCCCCCCCCCACAGTTCCCATGTCTTGCTATTTTCTGCACACATCCATCAGGCTTCAGACTTACTGATCACTTGTTCCCTCAGGGCAACACACTCTCATTTCTCTCTACAGTTTTATGTGCTGTCCCCTCTTCTTGGAACATGCTTTCCAGCTTTGAATAGCTGCTGAGATCCTATTGGTCCTTTCAGATTTCAAAGACTATCAGAGAAATAACTTTATGATAACACATATTGTGCATGCGCTTGTAGTTTTATTCATTTTCTCCCGTAATAAGCTGGGAGCTCCTTCAGGCATAACCTGTGTCTTACTCATCTTTGAATCAGCAGGATCTAGAACCGTATCTAATCCAGCAGAGGAATTCAGTGGTCACTGAATCAATGAATGACAGGTGTGTTCAGTAATTAATTTTTACTAGAGTGAAGATAGCAAGTAAAAGCTACCTCAAATATTGATAACCCAATAATCAAAATATACCTGGCCCACATGTTCAGAGGCATAGCTTTTACATCTCATTTGGCTAAGTAGTCAAGATCCCACTTCCTTGCTATCCTACTCAAATAATTAAACACACACACACACTTCTCCATCCTTCTTGATCTTCTTTCAAGTTTTTTTTGTTCCTAGAACATAAAAACATGTTCAATATATTACACTAATATGATAAAGTAAGAAAGGCTATGCCTTAATTCCTATTAGTTTTATGTTTTATTGAATGATTTATTTGTATTGTGTGCATAGCCAACTGATATCAGAGAACAAATTCAAAATAAAAACCTAGTTAGGACAAATCTTTTAAATAAAATTATTTTGGAAAGAAAGAAGTCTAATAAGGTTTAGAAATATTTCCTTAAGGTCCTGCCCAGACTAGGAATCCTCAAAAGAAGAAGCAGAAGCAGAGAAGAGTCCTAAGAGAGTAAAATATAAGCATTGATTTATTATGTTTTGGTTGTTCTGATTTACAAGAGACCCATATTTTGAAGAATAGCAAATTTTCTCTGTCCGAGACTGAGTAGAACTTGTAATCTACACATAATCGCATCTATTGGCCTGAGGTCTGGAGCTGCAGCCCATCACAGAGGAGCTAGCTGCTCAGGCCCTTCTGAGGCACAGGCAGCCCTCTGAACAGTTATTCTCTTACACTAGGAAAGAGAGAGGGCATGCCACAACATCAGTTTTTCTTGCCATTATTTTAAGAAGCATGTAAATGAGGACAACTATGCTTCTGTAGAATTCCACAAGAATTCTGAGAGCAACTGTGCAGTGAAGGATATGTCCTCTGCAATTTAAGGTGCTCAGCCTTCCTGAGCAGCTATTTAGCTAGCATAGAAGAGCAATCATTGACCCAAAGCCACTGACCATATCTGGTTATTTGATACAGGCAAACTAGGGGCCAGCTTTTCATTAATGGCAAGTATTTTTTAATTAGGTAAGAAACATTTAATTTGAAGCTCAAACAGAACATTTAGGTGGTTCTTTTTAATAGTGGTTCTGGCTCATTGCTAAAGTCCTTATGTATATTTAACTATCCATAGCTTCCTCTGTTTTGCTAATGGTTGTTTTAAATGGACCTTCACTTTACAAAAGAAAAGTCAATACATAGAAGAGCCAAAGTTAGCTTTGCATCTGACTGTAGTGAAAGGGACCTTGAAGTGTGAATCATCACAGAGAATACTTCCCCCAGAGTAACACCATGGGAAGCCTGGACATTTATTTCTTCTCTTTAGCCAGTGTAGATGTGGCTTCCATGAAATGTGATGTGGCAGCAGATAAAAAAAAAAAAAAACAAATGTTATTCTACAACAAAGTATTTGACTTAGGGAGAGCAATATAGAAGTTGCCAAAAACCAAAAACAAAATAACAACAAACCCCCCCAAAATATGATTAGGTGTGACCAAAAAGGCAGCCACAAAGTAAATCATGGTTTTACCTTTCTTAACCCACTTTTCCTAATAAAGGAGAAAAATTATGAATACCATTTGATCAATGACTGTAAAGAAAGTCAGGATTTTGATTTTCTCGTTAGCATCTCAAGGGAAAATGAAACATAAATGCACACTGAACTTGGTCTCGAATCTCCAGTCTCCCTTGATGAAAATATAGTTACTCCTTTTCTCTCATTTATAGAAATTCAATGAGCATGAGGTGCATGTATCTGTTTGAGTTTGTGTTTTAATTTTACTCAGACAAATATCCAGAAGTAAAATTCCTGGATCATATGGTAGTTCTTTTTCAATTTTGGGGGGAAACTGTCATACTGGTTTTCATAGTGGCTGCATCGATTTATTATCCCCCCCAACAGTGCACAAGGCTTCCCTTCCCTCTGCATCTCTTTGTTCACTGCAGCACCAGTTAAAGTGGCCAACACAGGGCAGGAACCTAAGCATCCATCTATGAGTACATAAAGATGGGGTGCATATGCCCAATTAAATATTACTCAGCTATAAAAAAGAAGGAATCTTGTATTTGTAACAACATGGATGAGCCTTGCAAGTATTTGGCTAGTAAAATAAGTCAGGGAAAGACAAACACTATATAATCTTTCTTATATGTGGAATCCTAAAACAAAAGGAAATCAAGCTCATAGATACAGAGAATAGAATGTTGGTTGCCAGAGATGGAAGGGAGTGGGAAGTGGGAGAAAAGGGTAAAGCGGGGTCAAAAAATCATGAAAATTAAGATTAAAAAGTAATTTAAATAAGTAAAAAATTAAATTATATTTCTTAATGAATGTAGGACAATAATGAGTTATATTATGGAAGAACAGATGTCAAACTATACCATATAAGTAATTCTATAATTCTATAACTTTCTTTTCTTTGAAGTAGGCAGCCCAATCTCATGGATCCAGTTTCTCACTAATTTGGTCTACCTAAGGGCCTGCCATGCTTCTTACATTTTTACACCTTCACTGGATTCAGGGAGGCAGGGGTCCCTTTCATTATCTAAGGCAGTGGGAGTTGTATGTATGACAAATTGAAGTTTGGCTTCAGCTCTTTTAAACAGTAGACAGACTCTCAGATATGTGAACTTTAAGGTCTTACGTACTGACAAGCTGAGCAGATTTTATTTTGGCTCTGAGCTCTCTCCCTGCCACCATATGGAACTAGTTTGTCTTCCTCACAATCACTTGAAGAAAATGCAAAATGACCCCCATGGTTCTCTTTCAAAGCCTGGTATTAATGACTCAATCTGACCAAGTTTCCCAACACTGCTGTCTCTGGGTTGCTGCTCCATGGCTGTCTCTGCTTTATCCACCCACCCTGCCCTGCCCCTGCCCTTCTGAAGGCTGGGCACCATCGCAAGGGAGGGTAGCATGCCACGTCTTTCTGAACTGAGTTGAAATGATACAAGTAGCATCTTCTGATAAAAACAAGGACAATACTTCCCTTGTCAATCTATATTTAGAGAAAACAGTTTGCCTTTCTGTAGACCTTCAGCAATATTAATGTTTGTTTAGCATTATAAAGACAACATTGGGAAGTATACAAATATTAGTATTGTAGGAAAAAGGGTAATGTATTCACGTCTTAGCCATCTTTGTGAACTCCATATACTATATATGTAGCAAGCATTCAATAAATATTTACTGAGTCAGTTATGAATTAAGAGTTCAAATTGTTTGGAATTTAAGTTTTATTAATCTCAAGACATGGCTTATACTTGGTAACATTTTAACTCTTGATAATGTTTTACAATTCAGGTCCCATGAGCATTTTTTTCTGATTTGAAATATCAATGACTTAATGGTCTCCTCAAATTATACTGGGGACTGCCAAATGAGGATGGAATTAGTTTGTGGCTGCTGACAGACATTTGAAGAAATAGCTCATGGAATAACCCATTAAAATAAATACTAGGGAGTTCATACGAGAAATGAGACCATCGAGTTTTACAGAGACCCATATCTATACCTGTGTCCATTTTATGGCATAATTCCATCTGGAACCTGGACATTCCTTTTAAAAAATGTGTCAAAAGATTTTATCTTCTTTATAAGAGGAGAGAGGATTTATTTCTAATGTTAAATTTTAGGACTGTGATCTCTGTCGGAGGATGCTCCATGAAGTCTGTGCCATTTCATGCAACACTATTTTTTCCACGTAGTAGATACAGTCTGGTACTCTATTGTTCATAAGTAAATGGAATTATTAATGCATTTGCAAGAGCCGGTCAATGAGAATGTGAGAAATGACAGAAAAAATATATGAATCAAAGTCAGTGCACCTATGAAGCAATGAGTGAATAAATGCTTATGATAGATAGTTGGAGGACAATGATCTATACTCATAAATCTAAATCTATAAGCAGAAGAAAAAGCTCAAAAGTAGTTTAAAGAGAGGATGTAAGTGGGAAGATTAAAAGACTTATTAATATACAATTTGGCTAATCAAGAGTTAAGGATATAGGATTTGTAAATACCTAAAAAGACATAAAGATCAGCAGATATAGGTGGTTTAGTACAAAATTAGTATGAATGAAGGAAATAAGTGACAATAAAAACATTATCCAACATTCTCCCTTTTTTGCCCTTCCTGTCCCCAGTCCCCACAAAAGAAATACATAAACAAAGCAGCTTCTGAAGAGTATACTTGTGTCTTGAGAGACAGTATAACAGAACAGAGTTTGGAGTTTAATTGCCTGGGTTTGAAACTTAACCCTCATCCTTTATGACCCTTAGTTGTCTCATCTGTGAAATGGCTCTAATAATAGTAAAATCACAATCCTTATTGGGAAGATTAAAGGAGGTAATACATATGAAGTCCTTAAAAGACTGTCACATGTAGAGTAACTACTTGATGAATATGAATAAAAATAGACAAAGAAACTAAACTTCCCTAACCAATAACCATAATATACACCATAGCTCAGTAAACACGAGTGTTATGAATGACAGTGTAAATTAGACCACTGTCAATTTCTGTGACATTGATAGACACATGTAAGCATACTGAGAGTAATGGAAATAATGAGCTAGAGACATAGCTAATTAAGACATGCACGTAGGCAATAAACTGGAGAAATTAAATATGAAAGAGACCAATTTTCTCAAATCCATAAGGCCCCATTTCCTTTGAATTTTTTTTCATTTTATATAGAGCAAGCAAATACCAAGTACAAAGAACAAGAAACCAAAGAGCTGCTTTGCTGACTGACAACCAAGATTGAAGTCTACTTTATTTGCAACCCAAATGCTTGACTATTGATCCTTTAATTCAACTGTTTACTCTTTAATAAATTAGAATTCTAATCTTTTGAGAATCCAAGATTTCCCTGCCATGTAATAAGGGGCATTATTGGCCAAATCCACCATGTGTTTTTTCCCCTTTCTTTGCCCCTATTTGATACTGCAAAAATTCCCTGAAGGATCACCCTTGATGACCTACCTATAACTCTCACCTGTATTTTCTGAAAGAGTTCTTTATCATATTCCATCCTTCTTAATCGGTGTCATTTGTTCTCAGATGAAATTGGATCATTGGGGAGTCCCAAGAATTTGGTTATCTTGACCTAACCATTACGCTAAGTAGGTGTACATAAGCTTATTTGCTTCCTAAGCTTCAGATGCCCTGAGGCAAACACATCATATGTCTTTGAACATGTTCAGTGGAAGTTGTACAAGTGTGAAAAAGATGCTTGAGATAGCAGGTCATGGAAATCTGCACAGCTATCGAGAAAGGTAAATTTCCCAAGTTACAGAAAACATCAGCCCTAATAATGAAAAACTTCAGAAAATCCAGTTTCATTTTTCTCTGATTCTACTATTAATATTTTATATATTAGTTTTATTATACATACATATATTGTATACTAATTTTTCATCTATTAAAGTCTTTGTATTATTATTTTTTATTCTCACCTGAGGACATTATTTTCATTACTTTTAGGGACAGAGGAAGGGAGACAGGAAGTGAGAGAGAAAAACACCAGATCGAGAAAGAAACATCAGTTGGATGCCTCCCATACATGCCGGGACCAGGGACTGGAGATGCCCTGACCGGGTGTCCAACCCGCAACCCAGGCCCGCTCCCTGACTGGGAAGCGAGCCTGCAGCTCTTCAGCTGTAGCATGATGCACCAACCAGCTGAGCCACACCAGCCAGGGCTCATCTATCTCTGTTTTGAAGGTATACATTTTAATGTCTCTCCCTTGCTTACAAAGTAATGCAATGTAGAACTCTGATGAATATTTATCAGCCATCTAGTGCTTAAATTGTTGACACTGAGAACAATGACTGCTATTTCAAAGCCCTAGTCAAATAAAGTTCTCAGTGTTTCTCAATGACATGAAGATTGCATATGTTCAAAACTCATGATAAATTCTTCCTCCAAAGAAAACAGAGAACTCACATACTGTTATCTCTGAGCCCCTCTGCATAGTGATGAGAGCGTGCACTCTATTCTGTAAATTCAAAACAAAACAAAACTAAACTAAACTATTTTCATGAAGTCTGTGACAATGAAACCATATTTCCCAAAGCTTAGAAATACAATGTAGTGATCTGTCTTTAGTTCTAAGTAAAATAAAGTTCTTTCAGTATTCCTCTTCTTTTCTAAGAATACATTAAAAAATCAGTGTCAAAATGAATTACATGGCACCAAGACCCCTGTAAAAAATACAGTCTCTTAAATGTATTTCAAGTCCCTCGGCGTCGCGTGTGGCTGACTGTTTGCTCCAAGCGAGCAGCTCGTGGACTGGGCCCTCCCCTGGTGCCTAAAAGACCAGGCCAGTGGCCATCTCAGAGCATTTATGGGTTTGCTTTTCTACCAAAAATTAAGTCAAGACATCGTAAAACTTGTGACTGAAATTAGTGACTTTTTTTGTATAAACATGCTCAAGGGAGGTAGGCTTGTTCTCATTTTTATTTCTGTTTAAAGAGCAGCAAGAAACTTTCTTTCCAGCATCCTCGAGGGGAAGACAGAGAGAGGAAAGGGTGAGTAGAATTTTGAAAACCATTGAGAGACATTGTCTGAGGTTTCTCTGCAAAGAGGAAATACTTTCTCTTGTTATACTTGGACACTGTGTTGCTGTAAGTTCTACAAACAGGGCTCCAGCATGCATAAGCAGATTCTTCTGTTGACCAGAATCATCCGAGTGCTTGTTTCTCTCCACGAATAGTGTAAGATAGAGTCCAAACTCCCTGTCATGGAATATGGTCCTCTGTTTTCTGCAGCACGGTGAACCCCTGCACAAGACACTTGCTATTCCCGAGGAAGGCTCCTTCTACTTCTGGGTGTCTGTTCACATTGTTTCTTCCGGCTGAAGGTAAAGACCTTCCTCTTCTGCCACCACCCTCCCCACGAGCACACATTCCTCACAAACACTTACTCGTATTTCACAAATCTCTAAGGATTTCCTCTGTGAAGCCTTTCCTGGCCCCTTCACTCTCTTCCAATGTACCCCACTCAAACTAAACCCCAGTGGACTGACAACTTTCTTTAGTGCCCTAGCCTATTTACAAGGGTTCTTACCCAGGGACTGTGAGTGTGGAGCTGAACCACACATGAATACAAGCAAAATATTGGGTTTGCTTATTTATTCTAAAGAGAAGATCCATTGCTTCATTAAATCTTTAAAAAGGTAATTCCTTGATCAAAAAACAGGACAAGTCCTGGCTGGTGTGGCTCAGTGGACTGAGCACTAGCCTGAGAACTAAAAGGTTGCTGGTTTGATCCCCAGTCAGGTCTGGGCTATGGGCCAGGTCCCCAGCTGCAGTCGGGGGCACATGAGAGGCAACCAATAGATGTTTCTCGCACATCAATATTTCTCTCCCTCCCTTTCTCCCTTTCTTATCCTCTCTCTAAAAAATAAATGAAATCTATTAGAAAATGGGACAAAACAAAAACACCCAACCAGGCATGCTAATCCATACTGCAGCTATAAATTTTGTTCCAAGCCAACTATCCCATGTCTTCTCTCTCTTCTCCGGAACTACCAGCCCAACCAGACCAACAAGCATGGGTCTCCTTCTAGTGCCACTGAAGTACGGCTTCTGCGTCAGTGTTACCTGGGTGTACGTGGTAGGACTGAGATATCCGTGTCCTACCCCAGGATTAGAATCTCTGCGTGTGGGAGTCAGAAATATACACTTTAAATACCCCAGTTAACTAATTGAACACTCAAGTTTGGAAATGACTGCATAGTACCAGGGAAATAATAGCAACATGATAAGTGTTTGGTGACTGATTAGATGGCTAGATGGATGGATGATGAATGAATGCAGAGTATAATTTGAAAAGAATTATAACAACTTTTAAGAGAAATAATTTTAGTGAAGTTATATAGATTAAAGTAAAACTATATCCAGTTAAAAGAGAAATAAAACAACTATGGATATTGGACAACTACATATTTAATAATTATTATTTATTAACAAGCCAAAAATTAGTGACTTAATGTCTCTAATTATCAGTGTAACTTCCAGATTGGGGGATGTTAAAGAAGCATACAACATTTAGATGTAATTCTTCTGCTAAGGATACTGTGCATATGTTAAAAATAGGATTATAAATAGGTGCAACCATTTTTCAAAGATATTATTTATTTATTTTTAGAAAGGGGAAGAGAGAGAGAAAGAGAGGGAGAGAAACATCAAATGTGTGGTTGCCTCTTGGGTGCCCTCTCCTAGTGACCTGACCCACAACCCAGGCATGTGCCCTGACTGGGAATTGAACTGGTGACCCTTTGGTTCACAGACCAGTGCTCAATTCACTGAGCCACACCAGCCAGGGCAGGTACAACAACTTGTTTGATCTTTAACCACATCTATTATTTTTAAAGTATAGTCCATTGGAATAATTATTTTATAACAATAATATGGCCTCTAATTGTTTATATAATGACTTCTGATCTTCACATCTAGAAAATTTTCTCTAGAATTGTTCATAAGGGCATGAAAGGAAAAAGAAGTTGTTTTTTATTTTCAGGTAGAAGTGAATAAGACCAAAATTATTCTTTATCCAGCTATTTATTTGAACTTCTAATGGAGGCAGGTAATATTGATAAAACAGTGCTTTTAATGATTTTATTAAAGCATGAGCAGAACAACATAAATATTGGCATTTGTGATGTTAATGCCAAAAGAGACATATCGCTTTGAAAATATTTGGAATGGAGTAAGTGTTTAATTAATATTGAAGTTGAATATTATGGTGCTATTGTCAACACAGGGTTTGCAGTTGATGCATTTAATTTTGCTACCTCTAAAGGTTCTTGTAAAAGAAACAAATCATCTAGAGAGAAAATGGATTGTATATAATTTATAAGGTAATTAGTATTTTATAGTGTTGTTTTCATAATTGAAAAATTTTTACTAAAAATATAACAAAATGCTAATTTGAAAAAATTTGTATGCCCTTATGTTCATTGAAACATTATTTACAATAGCCAAGATATGGAAGCAGCCCAAGTGCCCATCAATAGACAAGTGGATAAAAAAGCCGTGATGTATATACATAATGGAATATTACTTGGCCATAAAAAAGAATAAAATCTTACCATTTGTGACAGCATGAATAGACCTAGTGGGTATTACACTGAGTGAAATAAGCCAGACAAAGACAAATATTGTATTATTTCCTTTATATGTGGAATTTAAGAACAAAATAAAGAAATTAACAAAGTAGAAAGAGACTAATAGCTCTTGAGAACAGACTGATGGATGCCAGAGGACAGGGGAGTCGGGGGTCTGTGTAAAAAAGGTTATTTACCTTTAAAAAGGTAAAATTTTTAAAATTTTTTTTGGATGGGATTAAGAAGTACTAATTGATAGTTACAAAATAGTCATGGGGATGTAAAGTACAGCATTAAGAATATAGTCAATAATATTGTAATAACTATGTATGGCGTTTGATGGGCACTTGAAATATCAGGGTGGGGGGATACTTTGTAAAGTATAGAATGATCTAACCACTATACAGTACACCTTAAACTGATGCAAAAGAATGTTGAATGTAATCTGTAATTGAAAAATTAGAAGTATATATAATGAACTAAATCTTGAACTTTCTGTTGAGCTCTCAGTTATTCACCCATGGTGCATTGTAAAGTCAAGCTATCAAAACTGCAGGCAGAGCACCTAGTCCCTGTAACCCACAAACTACTTATCAGTACCAGTACCATGATATCTTTTCCCAAGATCAGTTGGCCCATGGAGTAAGGCATGTGGTGTGTCTATCTTATTAACATTGCATTTCATTTGCTTGGCATCACACAGTATAAAAATTCTTGCACATCTTGTGCAAATAGGAAAGGAAAGGAAAGGAAAGGAAAGGAAAGGAAAGGAAAGGAAAGGAAAGGGAAGGGAAGGGAAGGGAAGGGAAGGGAAGGGAAGGGAAGGGAAGGGAAGGAAAGGAAAGGAAAGGAAAGGAAAGGAAAGGAAAGGAAAGGAAAGGAAAGGAAAGGAAAGGAAAGGAAAGGAAAGGAAAGGAAAGGAAAGGAAAGGAAAAAGAACCTGAAGAGCCAGCAGTTGAATACATCAGGGATATGAGTCTCATCCAAGCAACAACCCAAGAAACTAAAGGACTTCATTAAAAATCTTACATGGAAACTATAATATGCTGTCATTCTATACCATAAACATCTGGGGACAGAAATGTTGTCTTCTTGGTCTCTGAATTTCTGGCATCTAGATTAAAATCAGCTGTGTTTGTTGAAATGCCTTTGTTGATATGTCTTTCACATATTTATTAGAAAGTGCTTCCTCTCCAGACATGTGCCAAATGTGGCAGAGAGATCTCTGCCCTCCTAGGGAATAGGCAATTACAACCCACTGTGGCACATAAGGACTCTGATAGACATGGGCGCAGTGCCCAGGGAGAGCATGTGGAGGGAGCTCCTTATCCCATCTAAAAAGCGGAGCTCTACTGCCTGAGTTAAGACTTAAAGGATAAAGAAAATCAAGTCAGGCAAAGAAGTTGAAAATTCTAAGGGAAGGAGGTTGAATTCTGTGGGGTTTTGTTTCACACACAATGTCTTGTACATTGTTGTTGCTCATATTTAATGGGCAGGGTTATCAAAACATTGAAAGAACAATGATTGCAGTGTGAGAGTAGACCATTTTAGACGGCTGTCTTTAGAGGCTATCACTAGCTGCCAGTCCAAAGTCTTCCAGCTACTGTACTATTGCTACTTGTCTGGCTCTCCTTTGCTCTTAGCATCATGCTTTTTCATTTCCCCCTTATACTTATACTTAACGTACTGCTTAAGGCTATGCTTAAGGGGTGTGTGTGTGTGTGTATTTTTAGCTTGATCAGTCCAGAATGCTGTAAAAAATAACTTTCCTAATAAGACATGCTGGGTCTCACTTATAAGCCATCACATAGGCTATTTCCAATTCCAGTTCCAACTCTGAACCATTTCTCCAGCTAATTTCAATTTGTCATTTTTATGTCAACTTAGGTCACCCCTAGGAGGTCCTCCTATCTCCTCCAAATTGGCTAGATTCTGCGCATTCATTAGTAAGCTTACTATATTCACTGCATTGTAATTACTTGTCTCCTTGTGCACTACTCTCCACCTCTTCTCCTATCCACCACACGTATACACGCACATGCACAAACACACACATACGTGATTATATTGAAATCTTTGTGGACATTTTATTTCAGGATAGCACAGAACAAAAAATGATGAATAATTCATTCATTGAATATACAGCCTTCATCTTTTCATTGGCGAAGGGCACTAGGAAAACCCAGAGCAGGGGATCACATGGCATTTCCCTGACTATTTCCTGGAGGCTAGCTGGTTCTAGCAACCTTGGCCAACCTATAAGTATCTAGGGCAGCACTTGCTTGAGTCCCACCCAGCATTAATCATTCCGGAGCAGGAATCCTCTGGGAATCCTTAGACCTGACTGCACTGGGGCATTTGTTTTTGTCAGCTTGGAAAAATACAAGACTCTAGAGACTAACATTAATCTGCATTAAAGTCAAGAGATTTTTCTGACCCTGAGAAGACCTGAAAAAAGTACAAAGTGACTTTGTATGACCATGCCTTTTTCCTTTTGAACATATCTCAGTCAAGGAATATAAAATATAATGTTGTTGACTAAAACAATTCCTTCTTTGTTTTAGGAAGTAACCACAATAAAAATTATAGTCTAAAAAATAATATACCTCCCAAGTTGGAGAAATAATTTGAAAATACAAATAAAACTGCTTAAAATATTGAGTTTTATATCTGAGCTAATAATTCAAGAGTGTAGAGACTGCCAGGAGATTCCCTATATATTTTTTTCTACCTTGATTAGTACAAGAATGCTGGAAAAAAATAACTTTTCCTCTTAGCATTTCAACACATCTGCTACTGGGTCCAGCCAGGACCATGTAACCCAGAGGATTAGACAAATAAAAAACAGTTCACTAAAAAGAGAGAAACAAGTTTTGCAATACCTATAAAAATGCACAGTTTAAATTTACATGTGGGCTCAAGAGAATTCTTTTCAATCTGTACTAATCTGTTTTGTCCTTAAAATACATACACAACATGAGAGTAATTTAATAATTTTTTTTAAGAAAGGGATTTTGGAATTGGAAAAAATTGGGCAAACTTTATTCTTACCTTCTCATTTTACTTCTGAAGACTTGAGACTTGGAAAAGTGAAGTAACTTGTCCAAGGCCATTCAGAAAAGCATCTATAGATCCAGTCTAGAGTTTATGTCTCTTGATTAATAATATAATGCTTTACTCACTAAATCAAGCTTCCTAATAAAGATCTTGGCCCCAATAAACATACAAGAAAATATTTAATGGCAAAATTATTTTCAAGGCTTTCTTTTTTTTGCAATTTTGTCTCAAACATTCTATTAATCTCTCCATCTGGAATCTCTTCCAGAACAAGGCTTTAACACAGCTATACACAAAAAATATTTCAAAATTTTGCATTATAAATGTTATAGTAAGATTATAATTGTAATATAAGATGCTCATTACAATGGTTAAACATCATTCAGATTTTACTAATAAAAATACACATTTTCTATTGGCTTAAAGGAGGGGTTATATTTAAGCCTCTCATTATATTATATGTGATAAAGAACTTACTAATCAAGTCAATACTATAAAGACATAAATGATTTAACTTTAGGGAAAAAAACTAACCAAGATCTGAAAAAATGAACATACAAAATCACTTTATCTAATGAAATACATTCACTAAAAGTGTGCCTTTCTACTGAGGCTAGAATTTTTAAATTTTTATTTATTGATTGATTTTAGAGAAAGAGGGGCAGGGAGAGGGAGGGTCAGAGGGAGGGAAGGGGGAGGGGGGAGAGAGATAAACACGGATTTGTTGTCCATTTACTCATGCATTCACTGGTTGCTTCTTGTATGTGCCCTGACCTGAGATTGAACCTGCAACCTTGGTATATTGGGATGCTCCAACTATTTCTGACCAGGGTTGAGGCTAGAAATTTTTAATACAATTTTCTTGTTCTTTTTATACCTGAAAGCAGTACCACTAAATTCATTTCCAATTGGAAACTCTTTACTTTTTTAGTTATAATAATGTGATACATTGGTTTTTAAACAATGCTCTGCAAATATCCAAGGCACGAGAAAGGGGAAGGGCAAAGGGATATTTTATTGATATTAGGTTCTGTAGCCACTTCAACCAAAGTAGATCAGCTTTATGCTTTATGTGATTTATACATTATGATATTTTATAACAATTTTTATTAAGAGAATATATATTCCATTGCAAAAACAAAAGCAAAACTTTAACAAGTGAATGAAACTTAACCTAACCAACAGGGGAAAACATGTACTTTCATGCCTTTGGATTTGGAAAAAAAGACAGTATAAATCAGTTATATAGCCTTGTGGTAAAAAAACAAAGTCTAATTAAATCTCATCGCAAAGAAATAATTAGATAAATCCAGAAAGAAACATTTCTGAGGAAAACTAACCTAGTTTTTTCAAAAATATTAATGACGGGTGTATAGCAGACTATTCTAGATTCAATGTGACTAAAGAGAGAGACCACAGGTGCAATGAGTGTATCTAGGCTGGGTCCTGAATTCATCCATATAAATACATCAGTAAAATTTATTTTGGGAACCATGTGGGAGTGGATTTATATAGATATACAAAGTCTGTCCAGAAAAAAATCCAACCATTGTTAGTATAATGAGAATTGTTTGTGTGACGTGACTACCAAGGAGAGTGGACTGGAATGTGCATGTGTGAACAATTATGACTTCACGGTACTAGTCAGTGGGGGTGGCAGACACTGTTCAGTGACTATGTGAGCAGTAGAACGTGTACTGTGCATCCATCACATTCAAAATAACTGAGTGAGTAGAGCAATGAATCTGCATCAAATTTTGTGTTAAGCTCAAACATTCCTCCATGGAAACTATTCAGATGATTCAGAAGGCTGCAGCTATGGGTACCCAGTGATTGGCAGCTTCATTGTGACAATGCATCCGCTCACATGTTGCATCTCAAACATCTCAAACTGCATCTCATGCAGTTTTTGGTGAACCATCAAATCACCCAGGCGACTCAATGACCCCTACAGCCCAGATTTATTGCCTTATATGTTCTGGTTTTTCCTAAAACTAAAATCACCTTTGAAAGAGAAGAAATCTCAGACTGTCAATGAGATTCAAGAAAATGTGACAGGGCTGCTGATGGTGATTGGGAGAACTGTGTGAGGTAACAATGTGCCAACTTTGAAGGGGACTGCAGCATCATTGTCCTATATACAGTGTTTTTTGTGTCTTGTATCTTTTTCAATAAATGTCTCTATTTTTCATATTACATGGCTGGATACCTTATGGACAGACCTCATATAATTAAAAATTTTTATTGAATCAATTATAAATATATTGGGTTAATAAAAAATACATTACAAATGACTGAATATCTTTCATGGTGGCATGGAATATCAGTTTGTTCAAACAAAATATGTTTGCATACTCTTTCTGATTGGGTCCCTGTAAGAGAGTGGTAGAGATAAATAGGAGACAGACTGTTTTTCCCACTTAAAGATAAAAAAAACTGAGGTACAAAAGTAATAGGTGATTTGCTCATGGCGTAGAGCTAGATTGTGCTATTGTCCTCTTGGTTAACCTGGGAACTATGTTTCCCAGAATCTACTCCTTTGGATAGCTCCAAGTTAGAGCTGGCCAAAAGGGGACTTGTGAGAGTCTGATGGTAAAAGTGAAGCAGCAGCTGGACCCTTAGACCTTCGTCAGATATGGCGATGCTCAAGGGCAGAGGTGCCCAGCAGTTCCCAGCTCTCTCCCTCTTCTACTCTCCTTCCTCCTTGCCTTCCCCAGGCTGTAAATGGTTCCAGACCCACCACCAGATGCTTAATTGTGCAACTCCAGGTAACACAGCTACACTGAAGCAATGGTTTTCCTTAGATCTACCCCTTTTTGGTCTCACTTTGGTGGCTGGACCTGTTGGATCTTTGTGATTTCCCTATAAGCTTTTGGTTGTCCACCACACGCCAGCTTTCAACCATTAGTGGTAGTGACCCTTTCACAGATTTTCTACCTTCACCTTCCAGACATTCACTTCGCTGGCTCATCTCACACTTGTGTAAATTTAAATTTGTATAACAAATACTTCCACAACAACTGTGACATCTCTGCTTCTTGGACTCAACACTAATACAAGAAAGCTGGTTTGGTGGATAGTGAAACTAGTCCTCATTATTTAATAGCTTCCAAATCATATGATTCTTACTCCAGAGCTCTTTACAGAAGTTCATAGCATCTTTCCAGTTTGACAACTAATGTTATTTTTTAAGCATTTATCTTGATGGTGGGGGTTATATATTTGTTAAATCTGAGTATTGGAAATAGCAATGTTTTCAAGAGAAGTAAAAGGTCACTATGAGTCCTAAATTGATGGAAACTCTTACTGAAGAATTTGTTACAGAGATCAAATTTAATCATTTATCAAAGAATTGAAGGACAATAATATAAAAAAAGAATTGTGTACATAAAGGCAATTCTATTCTAGAAAATAATTTCTTGGTTGTATGAAGCTTTATAATTACTTTAATTTTTAAGGCAGAAAATTGAGAACCAGAGAGAGGACATATGTCCATGACCATTCATATTATTAGAGACAGAAATGGGATTAGAAAAAACATTATACTTCTTAGAATATGTTTTTGAGAGTATTTGATTCTAGAAATTAACTAATGGATTGTTCTTTATTAATGGATGAGTATATGTTCAGCAGTTATAAGATCAAAGCTCAGATCTTGACTTCTACTTATATCAGTACCTGTGACCTTGTGCAAAATAAATGCCTCAGCTTTCTCACATGACTGCAAGGCGCATAGTATGTATTCATTAAGTATTAGCAATTAAATGTCAGTTAACAATTTGGCTAATTTAGGTATATATCTTAAATTTTGATAATAATAGTTTTTAACCTCTAGATGATGAGACATAGTGGGAAAGGACACATACATAGTTATTTAGAAATAAAAGCAAACCACTTGTTGATGAGTTCATGACAGAATGTGGGTACTGGATAGTTAGTAACAGAGTGTTATGAATATATGAGAGCACAGAGCATCCAAATTAGTCTGAGAGCGAGGGTGACAAATTTTTCTAGGAAATCACAGTGGGGAGACTTACAGGGGAATCCTCTCAGGATCAATCCACGTGGCAAAGTGAAGAAAGCAGTATTGAGCAGAGGGAAAAGCTGGACTCACGCATGGTCATACCAAAGACCTCAGCTAATCTCAAGTGCCATTCTGGACCTTGGATGGCCCTTCAGAATTGCCCCAAACTGGGGCAAGGGGATCTTTATATGCTCCTATATCGACAAGTCATTGAGTGTAATGCCCACAGGGAAGGCAGTGACTTTGGGTGATGTGGCTTTTTTCAGCCCCAGGCAATGCCCGGGTAGGGGACCTTGGCTATAAGTTGTTAACCAGCAACCCACGGGGTGGGAGGAGTACTTCAGTTCTAAAGGGAAGCAATAGGTTAGTGCATCACAGAATCCAGCATAGTGGGTGTCAGGGAAGACTGCCAGGAATAAGGGAGAATCTCAAAAATTTAGAAGACTTGAGGTATATGTATATAGGGTTAGAATATAGTATAAGCAAAAGCATGGAAAGTTTAAGGAAATTGCAGGTAACTATCAGAACATAATCATAATAAAGGAGTGTCTGGTTGGGTTAGGTTAGGGGGAGAATATGACAGCAACAGCTGAATAAGAAGGTGGTGGTCAGGCCATGAAGACTTTTAAATGGCAGACTTTAACCTGTAGATATTTGAACATTGTTGAAATACATGAAGGAGGGTGGAGACCAAGTCAGATTGTCTTTTAGAGAAAACATCCCACAATAGTATGGAAGATATATTTGTAAGCATCAAGACTAGAGGCAGGCATGCTCTGTAATAGTCTGGGTATCAAGTGATAAGAATCTAGATAATATTACCTCTCTAGAGGGAGTATTTAATAATTTCATATTGATCATGTTATTTCACATGATGTGTTCATTATGACACTCTTACATTATTGATTATTTTCTTTATTCTTCTGGGTTTTTTAGATTTCCTTTTCTATCTGAGAAAGTCATTTGAATTTCCCTAGAGGATAGAAGAAAAAGATATGTGCATTACATGCACATTTGTAAGTTTGTCTGCCCATTCACAGCATTTAATTTTAGTCAACGTGTGTCTGGAGCACGAGGAAAATTTTTGTCAAGTTAGATTTATATGTATGGCTACAGTAATTACAAGAGTTTTTTTAAAAATAACTTCTGTTAAGATAGGATATTAAAAATTAAACCCTCAAAGAACTTCTGCACTTAGTTTGAAAGAGAAAAAATATAGACAATGTAAAAAAGTAAAGCAAAAATCTAGCATAAATGCCAGTTCTATTTCAATGGAATTTGAGCAGTCAATTGACCAGTCTCAGTCTCTACGTCTTTAAAATGTGTCTAAAAATACTCCCAAGTCAATGTCAGGATTAAATTAATAAAGTGCTTAAAATCATTTCATAAATTACACAATACTATACAAATGTCAGTATTAATACTTTTAATACTTTATCTCAACAAGGCATCCTAGTACAGAGAGAAAGCCGGCGAGTGGAGGAAAGGCACCAAGGCAAAGCTGGGTGTGTGGGGCTCTACCCTAGGGCATGTGAGTTCTGCTGGACCCTGACAATCAGGGCTGGGCATGAGTGAGTGATGACACAGTGGAGAGGGAAGTCACAGGGGTGTAGCTTCCCCTTTCCAAGCTTCTGTTTGACTTTCTTTGAGAGAGTGAATCATGCCGTTTCACAGTGTGCTTATTTTAACTAAGCTGTCACCAGAACAGGCATTATGTTTTAATGAGTTCTAATTTCCCACTTGATGCCAACATGAATCTTAATACTTAATGCATGAGAAAGTGATGATTACTGACCTATTTTCTGCTGATTCTTGGCAGGAAAGAGGGCCAGAGCCACCAACTTTATTACAGCAGCATGACAGAGTGGAAACCACACTAAACTAGGTAGGAGTCAAACATCCCATATTTGAGTCCTTCTCTCTCCTTGGGCAAAATATTGCATATTTCTGAACCTCAGCTTTCTTTTCATTAAAACCAGAGGTTTGGAATTAAATTATTAAGTTCCTTCTGGGATTATAGTTCTGATTTTCAAGGTTCATAATATGCTGAAGAAAGAAGAATAGGAGTCTCAGAGTGTATGCCTCACTCTAGCTGGGAAAAAAATATTTTAAAAAATATTTTTAATTAAATTTATTAGGGTGACACTGGTTAATAAAATTGTATGGGTGGCAAGTATACAGTTCTGTTATACACCATCTGTATCGTGCACTGTATATTTATTCTTCAAAGTTAAATCTTCCATCACCATATATTTGCCCCTGTTTATCCTTTACTACCTCCCCCCACCTCTTCTTTTCCTCTGGTAACCACCATGCTGGTGTCTGTGTCTATGAATTTTTGTTTGTTTGTTTTGTCTTGCATGTTCATTTGTTGCTGTCCACTTCACATCCCACACATATGAGTGAAATCGTATGGTTCTTGACTTGATTCATCCTTGTGATAACAGAACTGCATCATGCGGGTGAAGACCAGAATCACATAGTGTTAAAGGAATGGGAACCGCTCACTGAGAGCGGTGGGGCACTCACAGAGGAGGTGAGTGCTCTTTCCTCACGCAGGTGTAAGAGTGACACTCACACCATCCACCCTAAAGCTCACTCCAGAGGCCCACAGTCCTCCTTAACCCGCTCAATGACTCTGTCCCCGCAGCTCCACTCCAGCCTCGCAGGCACAGGCATGAACACACACACACATGCAAACTGACAGTTTGGAAAGGAACCAAAGAAAATTCTTCAGGAGCCTAGAAAAAGACTAGACTAATTATTTGCTAGTCCTATTGTCAGGCTGTCTGACATTAGCCAAGTTTCATATAGTTTCAAGTTTCAGGTCAAAACATTTACATAAGAGTACCCCTGATGTTTTACAGTGGTTTTTCTTGTTATAAAATCTCAAAATATTGACCTCCTTGGAAACATTTCTTCTTACCCTCCATTGCATTTTATAAATGTCTCTTCTTTGGTTTCTTGAATTGCCATTATGTACACCCTCACTCCCCGCTCGCCACGAGACTGTGAACTCTTTAGATCTATTTCTCATCCTCTGTTGATGTGGTGACATCATCACTGTTTGTTAAGAAAATGATTATTATGTCTCCAAGGATCCAATCCCATACATAATTCATTAAAATACAATGAGATACGTTCATGAAAAAGTTGTAGATTCAAAGCCCTAAAGAATGACATGTCTCAGACAAATAAGCAGCAGAAACAGTTTAACTATGAGGAGGGGCCACACAAGTTGGAAAAAAAGCAGAAGGCTCTGGCTACTTTCATTGCAGTTTGCTTGCAGCAACGTGCCAACCCTTTAATGCACACAATTGTGTCTCCCTGACCCATGCAGCATAGCCACGATATTGAGAGTTTAAAGTCACTTCCACTCTAATTTACTGATGACACAACTGAGGCGCACACAATTATCAGTGACCTGCTATTTGCCAGGTATTGCATTAATGGGCAATGATATAAAAGTAACTAAAATATATTCCCATATGTTTAGTGATCTAGTTTGTAACAAAGCTGGACAGTGAGGTCTGGGAAACTAGAGATCTCATTCCTGACTGCAAAATTGCTAGTGAACAGCAGAGTTCCTGGAACACAGACTAACACAGTGGGTGTGAAGTGAATGTTCCATAGTGCATTCCTTGCTTAGCCATTTTTAATGTTTTTTGTACATGAGCTGCTCATAGGAAAAATCAGAGATGTTAACAATTAAGTGTGTACATTGTCTATTTTTACATCTTTAATGATGGACTGTGTATATCAATGCCATGATTGGATTTATTTTTGTCTTTTATATTATTTATCAGAAAAAAATCTAAATTATGCTTCACCTTAATTTTTATGTCAATTATTCAAAAACATGAAATTTTATTCCTCTTTTGTCACCTTCAAAATAATGTAAACGTCTTAATTTAAGAAAGGTAAAAAAAGAACGTATAAGTAGAACATTTTTTGACGGAAGGAAGAGTGTATTTATTTCAAGCCACTGAGGTTGGGTAAATTCTTTGTCATCAGCTTTATATGTATGAATCCACTGAAATTTTATAACTGTAACAACAACACTAATAATGTTGTGCTTAACTTAATTCCTTATTTTTAAAAATTGAACCAACATCAAGAGATCAGTCTGTGAAAATTGGAATTCCAAGCTTTTAAGAAGTCTTTACAAGGCTTTTCATATCTTTATCAGAGGCCTAGACAAGCAACCTGATTTTCAATTGAAGGGTGACTTTTACCATGTCTTTTTTTCACACTCTTCCACTAAAACTATTAAGTGGGCTAGGCCCAAGGCAGTTGAGCACTATAGGGAAAGAAGACTTACCTATAGTTTTGCTTTTCATTTCCTATGTGGAATCTGTCATACTGTGAATAGGCTTGGTTTCCTTCCCAGTCCATTAACTGGATTCTTAGCGTGTACTGCCTCTGACTGGTCATGGCAAAAATAAACTCATTCCCCAGCCAGTATTCACCGGAGGGGTTTCCAAAACCCTGTGAAGGAAACAGAGATGCAGTTGTTACTTCAGAGAGAAAGTCGGTTCGTGTTCAGTATTAACTATGTTCTAAGTAATAACTAAACATTTTGAAAAGTAAAGATAAATTTCTTTCATATTTTTACATACTTTTTTCAATTACTGATTCAATATTTTTCTGCTGTTTTCCCTTCCATTGAGGCTTACATGTAATTCTTACTAGGGGAAAACCTTGTGTTCACATCTGTGTAGATTAGATGTTTGGGATCAAATGAATCTGATTAATGGGTTTAGCCAGTAAATACTTCTCTATCATAGCTTGCTTTTGAAAATGTCTATAAAATACCAATTAATGGAATATTTTTAAACATAATTAAGTATTTTCCAATGAATTATCAGGGTAGTATCAGACAATTATTTAACAATTCTATTATTGTCTCTGTTTTCATTATTATTTAGCTTTAACATTCTCATTTAAAAAATTAATTTTCAATTACAGTCGACATACAATATTAGTCAGTTACAGATATATAACATAGTGATTAGACATTTATGTACCTTACAAGGTCCTCCAATAATTCCAGTGTATATCTAGTTATTGACACCATATAGTGTTCTTTCAATATTATTTACTATATTACCTTTGTCATACTTCACATTCCCATGACTAGTTTTATAACTGGTAATTTGTAGTTCTTAATCCCTTCACCTTTTTCAACTATTCCCCTTCATCTCCCTCTTATCTGACTACTATCAATTCGTTCTCTGTATCTGAGTTCGTACCTATTTCATTTGCTTATTTTATTTGTTAGATTCTACATATAAGTGAAATCATATAGTATTTCCCTTTCCCTGTCTGACTTATTTCAGAAGAATATTTGCTAATGATGCATTCAATTGGGGTGTTGATATACAAAATATATAAGGAACTCATACAACTTAACACCAAAAGAATAACAATGTAATTAAAAAATGAGCAAAGAACCTGAATAGACATTTCTCCAAAGGGGAAAAATAGATGGCCCATAGACACAAACGTGGTGCCCCACATCTCTAATTGCCAGGGAAATGGAAAGCAAAACCACAGATAGCTATCACATTACACCTGTCAGACGGCCACCATCAGTAAAATCAACAACCACTGTTGGTGAGGATATGGAGAAAAGGGAACCCTTATGCACTGTTGAAAGAATTATAAATTGGAACATCCATTTTTGAAAGCAGTGTGAATATTCCTCCAAAAAATTAAAAATAAAACTACTACATAACCTAGGAATTCCATTTCTGAGTATTTATCCAGAGAAATCCAAAATACTAATTTGAAAAGATATATGCACTCCTACGACATAACATTCTCATATTAAAATAGCAATTAGCAAACCTGTAAATCTAGGACTGTAATCATTCACTGGCATGAATTTGGATTTTGAGGCAGAAGGCTGACAGAGCTAGTGAATGAACCTAGCTGGCTGCTCTATATGGCCCTATTGTTTTTTTAGGGCAATCCCAGTCATGGTCATTAAGTGTGCAAAATAGCTTAGTTATGGGGGGGGGAAATGCTGTCCCCAAAAGAAAGCCAATTCTTAATGTTGGAGATGTCAATGATAGGAAAATAAAGAACCCTAAGTAACTGTTGGCATTCTAGACTTTGTGTATTCACAACTGCCTCAGAAAGTATTCCTTGCTAATGCTTGAAGTTCAATGTAATTGTTCTGCATGTCTGTTTATTGACCAGGCTATGAGCTCCTTGAGGACAGAACTTGTGTTGTATTTGTGAATCTGCAAAGGCTAGTGGAAAACTGGCATATTTTGAACATTCCATATGTTTTATTGAAGTTCAAAGAAAAAGGAGGAAGGAGGGAAGATGAAAGGAGAAAACAAAGAAAGGAAGGAAAAAGGGAAGAAAAATACTACGGCAACTTGTAATGACATTCAGAGAAGTAACCATAAAACATAATTCTTGTTTTAGGTAATTTGGTTAAAAAGTGTTTTTTGTTTGTTTGTTTGTTTGTTTTAGAGAGAGGGGAAGAGAGAAGGAGAGAAACACTGATGTGAGAGAGAAACATTGGTAGGTTGCCTCTCGTACAGCCCTGATGGGGGATCGAACTCACAACCTAAGTATGTGCTCTGAGCCACACCAACTAGGGTTCAGGAAAGTGTGTCTTGAAGTTCCCAACTGAATCATAGTCACTGAAGATCAGGTTGAAAACAACAACTCCTGGCCCCACACTGAACTGAAATACATAATATGAACCAGTCCCATGGACCTGAAGCTCCCGATTTGCTCCCAATAAGCTCCTGATTTGCCTTGCACACTTTCGTGTTTAGAAGACACATCTCCAGTAATAACAGGGTATGCTCTGATGTTTCAGAAATAAACAGAATCTGGTTAATTGAGGTACTCATTAATATAGGTTTTATTTTATCTATATTAAGAAAAAGTATGTGGAAAGAAGTAACATAATCACATCAATCCTTATTTTCTCAACACAAATGATAGAATTTGGAGAAACTTTAATTTCATGCATATCAACTATATAAAATTATAACTACATTAGAAGTGTTCTTAACTGCTTTCTCCTTTAACCCGCTTAACACATGAATCAGCATTTTTCATTCCTTCTTTAAAATATATTGATGCACAGAGTATATTAAAAGAATTAAATGTATTTGTGCACTACTGTCTCTGCCAATTAAGTTACTTACCAAAGCCAGTTGTGCTTGGTCTCAAATATGCTTATGCCAGATCTGTTATTGTAATGATAAGATTTATAATGTTATGTGAATAAGTTAAATATTATTGGATAAAGCAGGTTTTTTAAAAAAATCTAATTTAAATATTTAGGTTTGCTTGATAAAAGCAAATTCCCTAAAAAAAAATTGCTTTTGAATTATGAGTTGCTGAAACAACTCTAAAAGATTGGGAAAAATAAAACATTAGAGGATTTTTAATTGCTGTGCATGTCTCTTACTCTAGTTTAAAGAAATGAATGCTAGAAATTTGATGCATTTCATCATGGGAAAGTTTATGATGAAAGAACCATTTACCCAGAATTCTAGGGTTTGGTCCTACATTTTAAAAAATGGGCCCTGGCTGGTGTAGCTCAGTGGATTGAGCACGGGCTGCGAACCAGGCATCGCAGGTTCGATTCCCAGTCAGGGCACATGCCTAGGTTGCAGGCCATGTACCCCAGCAACCTCACACTGATGTTTCTCTCTCTCTCTCTCCCTCCTTTCCCTCTCTAAAAATAAATAAATAAATAATCTTTAAAAAATGGATAAATAAGTGCATATTTTTAAATTTAAAGTTAAAATAAAATGATATAGGCATACTTTTAAAGTTATTCTCCAGTTTAACTTAGGTTTCGATGAACTGAACACCCTCTGTCCAGACTGCACTGGGTATATTCATATGCTCCTCCAAAGACTATCTATCTACTTGTAATTCCAAGTAAAAATATAGAACCCGATGAAGTCAGGATTTCCATGGCTCCTTCTCTGTTCCTAAAATACGCAAGTCACATTTGGCAAAAGTTCCACAGTGGCAGGAAATATTAGAGCAATTTAGGATGTGCTAAGAATTTTAAACATTCTTATGGCAGTTGGTGCCACACACCAGGGAGACGAGTGAAGCTTACCTTCTCCAATGAATAAGCAAAGCAGAAAGTTACAGAGAACTGAAGTCAGAGAATTAGCACATTCTCAGATGCAGCAGCCACTGGGAAGGAAAGAAAGACTGCTGGGGTTTTCCTTGCACTTCTTCTCAGCTCAGACATGTCAAAACTCCCTCTAGCCACTTGACAATTCCCTCTTCCATGGAGTCAGAAGGGATTCACAATTGTGCTAAATGTGAATAAGGAGGCTGGGAATGATGAAGTGTTAAGTTTTAGGTCACATATTTCCACGCTGTTGAAAGCGTTGCATGGATAAAACTCTCCAGCTTCCCCAGGGAAATGTAAGAGATCTCCTGCGAGCCTCACAAATGGACGGCCATTAATGTCATTCCTACAAGCCTCCACCCCGTCTTGGCATGCAGACTTGTACCTCCCTCTAAGTGAGCTTAACATCCCTTCCTAATCAGTTTGATTGTTTCCTCAATGAGAAAAAGAGGAAGAAGCAACTGAAAAGTAAGCAACAAAATTTGTTTTGGGAAACCAAAGTTCTATTTCATGCACCTTCCTGATAAACTATCTACGCATGCTCTATTATGGGAGCAAAATGCTGGATGACAATGAATCAAAATGGCTATTGGAGAGAGTGTAGGGAGGAAACCTCCTAACGGCTAAAAGTGCAGTGATGCAGAAACAACTGTTTCATCATAAAGATGAAAAATAAATGAAAGAAGGGGAAGTGGGTTCCCACATTAATAATCTGTCTATTGTATAATTTATCAGACTGACCATGAATCTGATGCCTAGCAACAAAGGCTTGGCTTTGATTAAATAACTTCTACTCCCTGCCTTGGTTCTAATTTGAAGTGTTTCTGCCACGTTTGTTGTGGACAGTCTGACATCATTTCTGAACCTCAGTTTCCTTCTGCAAAACACAACTTAAAATATGGTTTCCATGTAGAGTGTTGTGAGTAAGAAATAAAATAATATACCTAAAGCATTTAGCTCAATGTTGACACGTGAGAAGCACTTAACAAAATTCTAGTTGGTGGTATAGCCAGAGCAAACGTCACAAGACATAGTAATTTTCTGTTTACTTGCCTCTCTCCTCTGAGACTGTGAGCTATTTGAGGGTGAGAAGGTTCCTTTTTACTTTATATGAGAAAGGGAACAAAAATAATCCAGAGTCTTGTTTTAGCCTGAAAATGAGTGAGAGGATACTGATACAATTCTTTAAAAGGCTTTCAGATGCTAGGAACTACTGTAGTTTTGTAACAGGTTGTCTGCTGGCTTATGCAAATGAGTAATATAATTTTAATCCAAAAAGATAAATATTAAATAAGAAATTGGAACCAACAGGTTGCAACGGAGGCTAATCTATGACATCAACCAAAGTGTGGACTACCTTCTCATTCTTATTTCTGCTTCCTACTGCTAAAGAGAAGCTGTCTTCAGCTTCCCTCTGATGCCATTTATTTTAATCACTTCCTCTTTATATCGCATAAGTTTCAGGATCTACAAAAAAGGTAATTTTTGAGACCTTAAACCCATGCCAATAAATCGCTAGTTCTGACAGTTGCTCTCACCCTGGAATGCATATCAAAAACAGCTGTGGAACTTTTTAAAAATATGGATGACTTGGTTTCCCCACATGCTGGTCCTGACCCAGTGTGTCTGGAGTGGGTTTAGAGATCTGCCCATTTAAACATTTCACTGCTAAGCCTGCTGTACACCAAAGGTGAGGAATCATGTATCCTGATGTGAAATAACTATGCGAGGGCAAATTAGAAAGAATACGTTAGTCATATCAAATAATCTGAGTGGTACACAGGGAAAAGTTAGGCAAATAAACCTCATTTTCATATTCAGGTCTGTATTAAGGGACAAATTTTGATTAGGTATTATGGATTGCCCTTGAAAAAATTCGTATCTATGACTGGAACACAGAGATGGCCAATGGACATTAAAAGTACCACTCAGATTATTTGATAGGTTCCCACATTATTGCGTACATAATACCTTACCTACCATAGGTCTATATTTTATACCAAATAGGCTGTAACATCCATAAAAATAAAAATAGAAGTTTAAACAAAATTCAGTGCTGAAATGAAAAAGCAGCAAGTTCCTAGTGAATTAATATATAATAGTAATAAAAACAGAATTTCTTTTTCATAAATGAAATCTAAGAATGTCATACCATATTCTTTCATGAAAACTACTATGTTTAGTTGTGCCAATCACAATCACACAAAAGATTTTTATACCATAATTCAGGTAGATTGTTAATTCTATTTCTCCTTTAGCTCTTTAATAAAAGGCAAAAAAGACACTGGAAATTAACCTAAACTGATGTTGACTTAAAACTTGCCTTAAAACCACATATTGTTTTAAAAATGCACACAAAGGAAAGACTAATATTCATTAGTTTTTGCCAAAACTTGCAGAAATGTTCAGTTGTGGTTTGTATTTTTCCAAGTTAATAAAATAATTGTCTCAGATAATTTATTTGTTTTGTCTGATAATACTTATAGGAAGTGTCGACTTTTTATAGCTGAACACAATTGAAACCAGACATAGCCCATGTGTCCTATGGGTTTCATCTCTTCCCATATAAGTAATTAAAGAAAACAGATAAGAAGCCGTGATGGCTGAGCTGTGGCTTCCAAAGGTGCTTTAATTCACAATTCATTTGTGCATTTCCAATCACTGCTGAGACTCACTCAGCCCAAGAAAGATCAAACAAATTATTTCTTTCCACATTTTAAATTTCTTATAGATTTTTCACTTTTTAATGCAAAGATGTTAAAATGCAGTTGAAAATGTGCTCTTAATTTCTTTCCAGAAACAAAGAACTCCCAGAAGGTATGGTGGTCAGACTGAAATATTTGAGTTAATAGGAAGCTCTGTTTATGGGGGTAATTGTTTTCAATACAAAACCAGGTTGTCTCCAGGGCACTAGTCACTACCTTCCATAAAGTCAGGCCACTGGGGTACTGTTTGGAACTCCTAGCTTGATTGGGCTTTATGTGCAAAAGTACTGCTGATAAGTGTTATTGCTGGAGGCCATGGAATAGTATTTGCATGGCTTGAAGGAGTTAATACAGTTCCCTAAGTGCCTCATTAAAAGGGCCCACTCCAGACTTCCCTCTCAGCAAACATCTTTACAAATCCATAAACCAGAATTTGCTGAATCTCCTCATAAGGAAGGTTAAGTAAAAACAAAGCTCAGGTAAAAGAGTTTTGTAGGCTTAAAGCCAAAGAATCAAACAAGTAGCAAATCTTCCATGTTGAGAGGTTTAAAAATGATAATCTTATCATATGATATACACTTATAATTTCATGTTGATCATCTTAACATATTTTTTCTGAAAACCTTAGGAGGCAAGAGGCAGCCCTTAGGCATCAGCCCGAATGCAGGAAAGGAAGAGGAAAGGCAGAGAAGAAGGCAGGATGAAACTTGATTTCTATACTCGGTGCCGGAGAAAGAAGTGAAGCATCTTAGGTTGTATTACAGTAGATCAGTGAAGACTGAGGAGGAAGTGGTGCGTGCCAAGAAGTTCTCACTTTCCCGAAGGATGTACACACCCCAGCAGCCAGCTCTTCTGATGCGGGGAGCACCAGCGGGTATGATTGATGAGAACTGGCATGAGGAGTCCGCATCTGTCTCTTGTGGAGTCCTGTGATTTTGTCTTTAGGTGAAAGAAAACCTCTGGAGGCAACGACTGCAACACTTTCTGCCATATGTTTTGGTGAAAGTTAACCAAGTTGTAACGCATGATGAATTCTTTTAATTAAAACAAATAAGTCGTCGGACTCACTTTTGCCAAAATGTTTCAGAGTTTTGGAGCCTTATCTCATTTACTGCCTGTGCAGAATTGACACTCAGCTGATAAATTGTTCTAGTTTGAAGAAAACATGATGGTCTTTCCATTTGGAAGAGGGAGAGGAGAAACTTCATAAAAGCTATGATTACAAGATAATGCATTCTCATTCCACTAGTGAAAATGCATAAAGTAAAATGTATGTATATATCTGAGAAATACTTACAAGACATTAGTCAATACCATACTTCATATGTCAATCTCTTTTACTTAACGTGACTAGTTTCTTGAGGCAGCAGCAGATGCTTACAGCTGCAAATTCATTAGCTTGGAAAGTCACCATGATGGCAACTTTATATTCATTTTTTCTATTACTACCAATATTCATAATAAGGTATTATAGATTTGCCTGAACCTGCATCTATAGTCTGAATCTCAGATGGCCTCTTCACATCCTATTTTAGTCATGAAAGTAATCATGAGCTAAGGTGGTTTGCAAAATAATATTTTTGGCAGAGTTAAGTAAAAATTTTTGCAGTCTTTGAGTAATAATAACAACTACTGTTTATTGAATGGTCAGGGTGCCAAGTACTTTACTTATAGCTAATCCTCACAACATCCCTGCAAGGCAGGTGAGATATTATTATTATTACTGTCCCCTTTTAATGAGTGAGAAAGTTAGGTATGTGTTCAATGATTTGCCAGATAAGCCTTCTTTGTAAATGACAGAGTGAAGACTCAAAATGATAATGTAATGCAAGGTTGCTCCTCCGCCATATGCTCTTAGAATCACATGGGCAGAAAGAGACCTTATAATCAAACCAACATTCCGAGTCTCCATAACAGTCCTGGAACATGGCAATTTACTTTTTACGGGGGCGTTTTCACTGAAGAGTGCTCCTTACCACCTAACAGCCATGTCCATTTGTGTTGGAAGGAACCATTAGAGAGTTTTGTTCACCTTTATTCAAATTTTGCCTCTCTGGAATATTCCTCCATTCATTACGGAGATTCCTTCTTTAGGACAATGTTAAAAATAGTAGATTCTAGTTCTAGAATCTACTAGAATGTAGATTCTAGTTCAGGAGGTCTGGGGCAGGGCTTCAGATTCTGCATTTCTAATAACCCCCAGACAGTGCTGGGCTGCTAGCCCCTCGACCACACTTTGAGTAGCAGGCTCCAGGACCACACTTCCATTCAGTCAATTAAAACAACTATCAGGTTTATACCTGATTCTTTTTCTCCAGGTTAGACACCAATTATTCACCTGCTCCAAATATGGTTTCTTGATTCCTCCCATCCTGCTTGTACACTCTGGGGTGAGTTCCCTAGTTGGAAAACCTCCGGAACTGAAAGCATGTTCTTGATGTAAACAGACCATGGCAGGCACAGGATGTTCTGCATTTTTACAACTAAAAACTATTACTAATGTAGATTGTGTACATAAGTCTTTGTTATTTTCTTCGAAGCTAGCAACATAAAATGAGTTTATATTCATGTAAACCTCTCCATGTTTCAAATACTAGGTTCTTAGGCCAGTCACCTTTGTCCCCTCTTCTTAGAGTTAATTTTGCATATTTTGGGTCTGGTAACAGACTTTACATTTATCTCTGTAGAATTCTATTTTTTTGACTTCCTACCTTTCTATCTTGAGTTTATTGTTTATTAAAGGCATCAAGATTCCAACTTTGTGAAACTCCAAACTCTATTAACTTACATTCAGTGTCCAACTGAGTGTCTGATAAAAATGTTGTAGGCACAGAGACACCACTTGAGACCTCCTTTTATTTACTAAAACCCCTTATTTACTGTTATTCAACCAACAATGAACCTACTAGTGGATGAACTGTGATGTCCAATGATCAAGTTTTACGCATTGTTTATGAGACAGGACTTAAGATAGTAGAGCACTTTTCCTCACCTTTTTTTAACCTTTCTGAGAGAGAAATCTGTCAAAAAATGGTCAAGATTTGGATAAATCTTTTATCCAAAAGATTTAGGTGTAAAAAAAAAGAGAGAGAGAATTAGTCCATACATGAAAATCCCCTTCCATTACTGTGTCTGCCTTGACATTCTGTCGGTATATTTTAATATTTAATTTTGTAGGCATTGGGTATGTGATTATTGAATTATGAATTATTTTAACCACCTATATTATCTTGAAAATTTTCATCTTCAACTCATTCATTTTTCTCTTAAAATGGAGACAATATTAGCCACAATCACTGTAGTTTGATGTTTAAAATTTGGGTAAGATTTATGGATAGGGCTGGCACACATGGAGCATTGAAAAGGTTAGCTGAGAACATGGCCATGATGGTAACAATGTCTGTGGCTGTTCTAGAGACCCCAGTGAACCATGCTTCATGGTCCATACCCTTGTGTACTTTTGTTACCTTGAATCTGGACTGGCCCTGTCATCAACTTGAACCAAGAAAAAAAATGCAGTGGAAAGGAAACCAAGCTATTCCTGTATCTAATAAGCCTTAAAAAGGCCTAGACGCTTCTATTTTTTGTGCTTGAGTGATGCCCACTGCCACATAAGATGTTTGATGACCCTGGTTCACAGTGCTCAGAGAAGTCCAGCCCAGCCACCTGGAGGAGCTCTTGGTCAACAGCCAGCGACAACTTGCCCCCCATGCGAGTGAGTCCGTAGGTAGTAGCCGTCTTGCTCTACAACCCACAGCTCTGCACAACTCCCTTGTCTTGACTCATGTACCCAGCCTGGGTCTGAGTTCTAGCTTCCCCCACCCTCATTCAACCAGGAACAAATCCAGGCAATATATAACAGTTCACCAAAGAATCTCAGTAACACATTTTTCTTTCTAACTCACACATGGAAATAATTTACTGAAAATGATTTATGAGTGTCTTGTGTTTAATGAAAATAATGTCACTAATTTATCATCTTATTCTTAAAATAACTGAAAAAAAACACCTAAAAATACAAAGGTTTATCACATAGTGTGGTGAAGATAACCTCATGACAAAAACATCAAAAACTACTTAAATTCTTCTATCTTACCATTTTATATTCTTTCCAACCTCTTTGGAAATCCACACTTCCATCTTCGCGATGTTGTATAACAGTCCAACCTCCCCCATTAAGATCCATGTTGCAAAATACCTGACAGAAAAGGGGAAAATAAAGTCAAGTAGAAAAAATTATGTTTGTTTTAAAGAGACATGTATCAGATATGTTTTAAAAATAGAAATATAAAGGATAAGCCTATAGATAAAAGAATAAAATTTACTATGTTGAAAATGTTACTTTAGATATGCTATTGCTGATCCTTCTAATATTTAGCTGTTTCTGAATAATTTCCATAAAAAATGAATTACTTACAAACATTTAAATTGATCACTTGAAAATTGTTTCTGTCTCAGATTATAAAATTTTTTTAAATCTTTTAAAATGGTAATAGGTACTAGTATTTGCTGAATTTTTAAAAATGGTACTAACATTTCCAAGAGTATAGACCATTTTGTCATCAAAACATACGACTTGAGATTTTTAAATCTTTAGTTAATTGAAATGGCAATATAGTAATAAGAAATGTTTTAGAAAAACAATCTTATAAAAAGTCATTTATATTTAGCTATGACATATTTCACTGCATATTAACTTCTATGCACTTACATAACTACAATAATTATCCCTGAATGCTTCAATGTTACATTAGAGGCAAAATTTTGTCCTTGGCATATGGAGAACACATTACTTGCATGAGTTTTCATCATGAACAGTAAGAAGGGAACATGACATGCTGTATTCCTTCTGACTGCAACAAGCATTTCTTTCCCATGTGGAAAAGTTATCCAAATCTTTCAAAGACTTATGCTTATTTCAATTATTCTAAATACAATAGTATTTATTTAGAAATTGATTCATTCCCCCAGAGTCCACCCAAGGAGAGAAACTTATCTGTAATAGGATTATCTTTGGAGAGCAATCACTATAATTGATGCAGCATGAATGTGGCAGTTTGATTATTCAAGGGCCCAGCTATGGGGAATGCCACTCCCCTGGCAATTCACTACAAAAGCACTTTGGAAGCCGGCTGAAGGTGGAGATGTGATGCACCAGCAGCAGGCAGGCTGTGTGGGCACAGAGCTAAGCTCTGGTTCCAGGAGAAAACGTCAAGTATTTTCCTTGAGGCACTACATTTGGGGCACAAATAGCTAAAGGGTAGGAAAACAATGGCAAGAAGTGTCATTCAAAGGACCAATTATTTATGCACTTCTTCAGTGTGAAAGGAACTAAAAAATACATGCCTATTTGAGAGTATATAAATAGGTAAACTGCTCTCCAGAGGGCTGGATGTCCTTCTAATCTGACAACGGCCACCCATCAGTATGTCTTCGTAATCCCTAGGAATTGACTCACCTCCAAGATTATAAATGTGAAATGGCCCTCCCTGACTCCCTCCCTCAGTTAATCCCTTAACCCTTCTGTCCCTGCTCATTGTCATCAACATAACCTCTGGCCAGTCTTCTGTACTCCTTAAGTCTAATTCGTTCACTCAATTATTTTTCTGTGTTACAACGAGAGATATAAAGAATAAATAAAATATGGATTATGTCCTGAAAAATGCCTAAAAGTTTCAACAGTGACTACTCCTTGGGATTAAGGAAATGCAGGGGTCCAGAGTTTCCAATGCCTGTGACCTGAAGAATGATGAAGACAATGATCCAAATGAGAAATTTAAGGATGAGAACTAACATATGAGAAAAGAAAATGGCCATGGTTTTGAGAACGTATAGAGTGTGAAGCAGCACAGTTATCCAAAATGGGGAGTTTACTGACCAGTTGGAGATGATCTGCTGGAGGTAGGCTAAGGATAAAATACGGAGAAGAGAGCACAGGAATAAGAAAGAAAGAAAGAGCCATTAACAAAAGCATGCTTGTTAGGTGCCAGATCATTTAAACTCTTCACATGCATTTTCTAACTTATCTCACAACTCTATGATGTAGGTATGATTGTTATCCCCACTTTAAAATGGAAGAAACTGAGGCTAGAGTACTTCAGTAACTTACCAATGGTTATTCTTAACAAGTACTTGATCCAACATTTGAACTCCAGGTCTACCTAGTTTGAAATGGTATTGGGAGTAATAAGCTTAAAAATAGCAGTTGATAGTTTGAAGACGGAAAAGAAATAAGTGGAAAGAGATGTGCGGGACTGGGGGTGACAGAAGATCCCAGAATGGGCAACTGCCTAAGAAGGCAGTGCCTAGCCTATAGTGGGTACTAAACGAATATTTATTGGATAAGTAGAGATGCAAGAAGGGAAGATAAAAAAGAAAACCTTGATTAATGTAATGCAATAAAAGAAGGGGATGGATTTTCAGTTGGGGAAGTGATCAACTTAATCAAATATTCCAGAGAAGTCAAGACAAATAAAGATTAAGAAAATACACAAATTTAAAATGAAGGAGATGTTAGTGACCTTGAGAAGAGAGAGTACAGGATTCCTGTGACAATACAATCCAGATGGCACAGGTTAAAGAGGGCACAGGTGGTGATTCAAGACCAGTGGCCAAGGAGGAACTTGACTGTTGAAACTTAAGAGCAAGTGAAAATGTTGAGAAAACATTTTGCTAGGGGAAACTGATGTCATCATTACTTAATTAAATTTTACCCTGCCTTGACTGGTTAATCAAGTATTTTTTTTCCAAATTCTTATGTTCTAATGGACATTGATTGCCTTATAATCTTGTCAAATTGTGTTTGCAAACCTATAAGTTCCACTTATATACTCAAGGAAAGAAGAAACTACATTTATAAATATCGAGTGTGTAGAGAAAACTATTATTTTCTGTTTTTATTACTATTATCTATGTTATTAAAATTCTATGCAAAGTTTTAAAATCACTCATAAAGTTTAGAAAAAGACAACTTTCCTTTAAAGAAAGGCATTCAGTGACTTGAAAATGTTAAGATATTTTGAGAGCCCTTCCTAATAAAAAGCCAGAGAAAGTCAGAGAGAGCTACCTGGGAGATAGAAGTTACCCAGGAAGACTACTGTTTTGGAAGCTGATGTGCAGAGAAGTTAACTGGTTGGGCATACACTCCACACTTCTTATTAGGCCTCAATAATAACAGAAATAACAGCTGCTGTTCGTGGAATATGGGCATGATATTATAAAACTGAATGGCACTCTGGTTTAGGGCTTGGACTTGGCTGCTAGACTACCTGTGTTCAAATCCCACCTCTGCTTTCTCTATCTCTTAGATCTTTTGTAAGGATTAAATACGTCAATGTATGTAGAGTTTCTAGAATAGTGTTTGGCACATATCAGGCTTTGTCATTACTTATATCTCTTAGATGTCTGTAGCATATGAGATAATATATACTTACATTATGCTTTATATACTCTGTATGTGTCTCAAATTATAGTATAGTATATGCATTACTATTACATATAACTGCATATAATTTATTTTTTATAACCTATTATAAATAATATGGAATGTACAAAGCCAAACTGTGTATAAATTCAGTAAATTGTCCCTATGATTACATTTACCAAATTCTTGTTAATAACACTGGCATTATTAATCTTCGCATATGCCACTTTTTATTATTACATAATTTTAAGAAGTTGGATTTACTCTAGAAAAAAAGACCATGTTCTTTCTAGTCAGAAGAAAAATATTAATAAAATGCCTATGCTTAACAGAAGAAGGGAGTTCAACAAAAAGGTGGTTGGTGTCGAAAGATCTGAGACATGAAAGGACTTGAAAAGTTCATTTGCCAATATCGTGTGGTCTGTGCTACCTTCCTGTAGACAAGGGCCCTGATACATTTACTATGCTGGTTGCATTTATTGATCACGTGACTTGGGCTTAACTCTATCCAAGAAAAGATTGAACTGGCTCTTATCCCAGGCAAGGTCAAAGCTTTCAAGCATTAAATACCTTTTAACATAATACAGAGATTTAAACCCAAACAAAAAGGGGAAATTTGATTCACATAGTTCTTATGTTTTTATGCTCCATACAAGTTGGAATGATTAGGCTTGTGGATGTTAATTATTTTTCCATAACCTTAAATAAAAAAAGACTCAAAACATTTGTTATAGCACTTTCCCAAGAGTTAGGAAATTATGAATTCATAAACAAATTTTTAATATTTTACAATAAGCAAAGGTATGATTTAATGGGCTTTTTTTAATGAAACTGAGCTAACCATAGGGGATTTGGTTTAGAAATTTATGAAATGAAAAAAAAATCTTATTTCCCACTACTATGCATTGAAGGGAATTCAAAGAAGAAAATAACCACAAGCTATTAATAATAATATAAAAGTAAAAAAGAAATATATAAATAATTGGATGCTCATTTTCTACCTACTTGAAAAATTAAATAGTCCTAAAAAACTGCCTTTGGCTCCCACATTACTCTCGAAAAGACAACACTTTTCTAACTTTTACAGACACTCTCTCTTGGCAAGGAATGACAGCAGTTGAAACAGTGACTGCATAACAATTCTGTACACTTGCGATTCTCACTCTGCCTAAGAGGTGACCAATTCCTGTTAATAGTTCTCCTCAATTGCCTAAATAGCCCACTTTTACTGATTGGCCCATATCCATATCATATATATTTGAACTTTTAGTTTACTTCTGCTTTTATATGGACTTGCCTTGAATTTCCTACCCTTGCTCACACTTCTGCAAACATTACAATGAGCAAAGCTTTTGATAAGTATATCCAAAATTATCCCCAAACTTTATACTTACAAAGCATAATCTAAACACTTGGAAAGGTGAAAGTCCTGGAGATAAATTTTCTAAGCACTTTTTATAGGTGTGAGGGAATACCAATGATTTATATCAAAATAGAAGAATGAAATGGCTTACTGGGTAAAAAGGAGGGAGGTGGCTTATAATAAGAGAATAAATTAACTTTACACAATTTTCTGATAATAAACTCTTTCCTGAGTCACTTACATAAGTTTATATTAAAAAATTATGGACAGTGCAACTTCAGTTATCACTAATGTAAGTAATTATCATATGTCACCCCCGTTAAGACGGCACAGTCTGGAGTTGATTCCTTTGTTACAAAGCCTGTGCTCAATATTCACCAACTATGTGATTTGGGCATTATTTTTCTAAAATAGAGATAATGGGAGCACTTATTTAATACAGTTATTGAATAAGTGATAAATAAAACTTAGACTAGGACCTGGCAAACTGTAAATGCTTAATACATTTTTAACTATTGTAATATTAATCAACTCCTAAATTGGGAAATTCACACAACATTTGTTCTAACTCCAAGCTATGTGAATATAATAATGGATTTTTAAAGTTTTTTTATTTATTGAATTTAGAGAAAGAGAAAGGGAAGGAGGAAGAGGGAGAGGAAGGGAGGGAGGGAGGGGGAGAGAGAGATTGATTTGTTGTTCCACTTATTTATGCATTCACTGGTTGATTCTTGTATGAGCCCTGACCAGGGATTGAACTTGCAACCTTAGTATATCAGGACGATGCTTTAAACAACTAAGCTACCCAGCCCAGGCTATAATAATGTATTTAAAACAAAATTTGCTACCTACAAAAATGTGCAGGTATATCAATCTAAAGTACTCATCTGCACAAGAGAACAATATCACTATTGAAAGAGGATTCATGATCATACAGGGGAACAAATAATAAAAAGAGAATACACACTTAAGTCAGGGAGAAATCCAAAGTCCTTCTCCTTTCTCCTCAGTTATCTCCCTTTCTAATCATATTGCACTATTATTTCCAGTAAAACTAAATCCAGTACAGCCCCGACCAGATGGTGAGTAAAGGCCATGGAGCCATTTCTACAATGATGACATTTGCCTGGTACAGGCCTATAACTAATTTCACTGCTAATCTGTTCAGGCTACTATGTTTTCCTAGGCCCAAATCTCAGAAGTTTAATCCAGAAGATATTTGACATTTGTGGATTTAATATTTCAGATTTTGTTTATTCAGGAAACCTGAAGCTCCATAGCATGCAAAATTCACCAGAGGTGTAAGCTTAAATCATGCTGTCCTTGTGAGACCAACATGAGTCAGCCACTGAACCAGTGAATTGAATCCTCCAATCTACTTCTTTATATAAATATTCACTCAAGTTTATGAGTTGTTATTCAAGTTTATGAATTATTCAGGATAATGAGTTAAGATGGGCTATTTTTCTTCCTCTCTAAAAGAAGCATGGTTCTGCAAATAGCCTATGCATCTTTTGTGTCTCATAGCATTTCGGACCAGGATAGAGTTGTGGTTATACATGAATTAAAGTTAATGGAATAATCAAAATTATATTTGAATAATGTCTATACCAAGACCATGTGGTAGTACTAGTGATGGAGTAAAAAAATACTAAAAGTGTGAATGTTAATCTAAAAACTTTAAAAATTATTTTATTTTTACATTCATATATATATCACAGAATTATTAAGAGTCTAAAAGGTGAGTCACTTAATATTTTTAGTTGACTTTACTTTTATGATCAAGTTATTTTACAGGGGAGCTGACAATAATTCAGGGGTTCTTTTCAGGTAATGCCAGTAAATTTACAGAGAGTATGTTAGCTCCACTACTATCCCTAGGACAGTTTCTGACCACCTTACATGCTCTGTGTGTGGTGTAGGAGTGTGTGCAGTGTTTGCATGCCTGTGTGTGTGTGTATGAACTGAAGCTTAAGTATGACTTTAAGATCTCAGCAAACAGAGTAGGAAAGCTTCATGTCATATGATCCAAAAGATTAAAAGGCTCCTCCTATAAGTTATCCTTTCCTCTTTACTCCTATACTTGCCATTGTAACTTCACAGCATTTTTTTTCTTTTTAAAGCCATGCAGCATTTGATTCAGCGAAATCTTTCACTGAAGTCCAAAATAAAAAAAGAGGTGAAACTGAACCTCTGTGGCAGGCGGCCCAGGCAGCAATGTACAGACCTGTACGTGCCACCTCCCGCCCTGGGACTTTCCTCCTTTCACCCTTCTGTTACCGAACTACATGCAAGGCCTCTTTTTAGGGTAAATTTTGTCCTAGCAAACAAAAAAAAAATCATTGAGCTAACTTAAACCACTAAGCCTTATTGAAATCAGGAGCGAGGAGATGCTGGTAGAGGCTCTCCCTCTTGACAATTGTGTGGCATCTGACAAACTGGTCTCCAAGACTCATTTCCTTCTCTAATCAGAGGAACTGTACAAACAGGAAGACTAAATAAGTTAGGCTCACGTACAACGCACTACATCGAAGTGTTGATAATATCACCAGTGGGCCACTCATTCATTCATTCATTCATTACAGCACGTATTCACTGAGGACCTATGATGTGCCAGTAACTATGCTGGGTCCCAGGAAATCAAAGATAAAAAGGTACATATAATGGAATACGACTTGGCCATAAAAAGGAGATCTTGCCATTTGCAACAACATGGGTGGATCTTGAGGGTATTATGCTAATTGAAATGTCACACAGAGAAAAACATCTTATGATTTCACTTACTCATGGAATCTAAAAGAACAAACGAAGCAACAAAACTCATAGATACAGAGATCAGATTGGTAATGAGAGGGAAGGGGAGTTGCAGGATGGGCATAATGGGTGGAAGGGTCAACCACATGATGACATATGGTAGGTAGACACTGAGATGATAACTTCATGCTATACACAGTTATCGAATTACTATGTTATAATGTTATAACACAATATTATAAACCAACTGTACCTCATTTAAAAAAAGAAAACAAAAAATAAAACATTACAATCCTTGGCTTTGTAGAATCCTGGTACGAGAAAGTCATGCAAATTTGTTTAAGGGCCCAGGGAAGGCCTTCCAGGATCATCAGCACAGCACCCAGAGGAAACAGGGACGTGGCAAGTAGTTTAGGGGCAAAGAGAGAAGCTGCTCCATCCTTTGTGAAGCATGGCAAGGGCAGACAGTCTTCCTGGGCCCTTGGGCATCTAGCTAATGCTTTATGTTAAAGAGCAAGGCTCTCCTCAAGACTCTCTAAAAACTCTGCTTCAAACACAGTGTCTCTATCACTACACGTCTACAGTGTAATTATCTGTGTAATTGCCCGTTTTCACCACACACTAGGAACTGTTTGTTCTCTACTATGTCCCTATCAGGGACTGACAAATGAATGACATACCATTAAGATGCATTAAATGAAGGAATGGACTGATGATTTAGTGAATAAATAGGGAGAAAGAGTATATAAAAGAAATGTGACAGCAGGAAGATAGTGTTCTCTTACTTCAAAGTTTATTTTGGATCGTGTTCAAAATACTGGTGAATCCTATCCTCCAACACACTCCTTTAGGTAAATATGAAAAGCAAATACTTTCAAGATTATGAGTTAACATAGAATGTCTTTCTCTCACCCTAATAGAAGCAGTGATTCTGGAAATATGTTCCTAGCTGCCTCTGCACAGCATCTGGACTGTAGGTGATATGTGCCATCTGGGTCCTTGGGACTCTTCCCCATGAACGTGAAGTACATATGACTTCGACTTGTAATCTGAACAAGGCAAGCATTTATAAGCAATGGGACATCCCAGGAATGAGAAAGAATAAATAAAAAACTTTGTGTAAAAGAGGGATGGTAGGTGCAGGAATAAGGGGGGGTCTGTACAATAGGTTTTCATCTTTTATGACCTGGGAAACAGAGTATCTTTTGAGAGAAAAGAGCTCAGGCATATATATTTTCAGTTTAACAAGCTCACAAATCAATCTGATTATTCAGCAATTCAACAAGGATCTGCTTTACATCTCATAAACAAACACTTCTGGTTTTACCTTTTTGGGTTCTGGCATATTATTAATATAAATAGTGTAGATTCCACTTTTATTAAAACCAGCTTGATATACATCTGCACAGTCTCTAAATGGTTCTTCTTTTTTTCCTCCCTTTAGTAAAACTGCAAAAAAAAAAAAAAAGATTGCAATATGTGAATAGAAATATCAGTACTGTTAGTGCCCAAATGGACTTCAAATGTAACTAGGTCAGTCTGCATTTCCTTCAAATAAATGTCAATATCGCATTTCCTGACAGATTTGCCATAAAGACAACACTAGATTTTGAGGTGACTCACAAAATTACAAAGCTGAAGAAAAAAAATCTGTGGAGCAATTTTCAACTGAATATTTTTAATATTTTGCTTAATTTCTTATATTTTGTTTTTCTCTAAAGGTTTTCCAGAATACCAACTCAACTGACATGACTATGTAATACCTCCAATCAGTATAATTATGTAGATATTCCTACAAAATTTCTAAAAAGTGCTTACTTACATTTCATAAAAAAGTTTTTCAAAAATGCTGAAGCATTTTTGCAAGAAGAAGAGACTAAGATAAGAAATTCAAACATAAAAATACAGTATGGAGATTTAAAATTATAAAGGTAGGTAGCACTGTATTCCCATGGCTTTAGATTGAAGAGGTCCTAGAAATTTTTAATTAAAAAATTTCCTCAAAATAATTAGATTTAGAAAGTAAAAAAGAATTGCTGACCCAATTTAACTTTCTAGAAAGACAAGGAAACTGAACTTTGTTTTTTTATTTAATGCTCTGTTGTTAAACTGTTACGTAGATGATATACAAATATAAAAATAAAAGTAAATAAGTTTCGAAATTAAGTTATATAGGGGAAGATCTCAGAAAAAGCTGAAAGTCAAGTAGAAAATAAATTTAATTAGAGATAGTTTTTACTGAGAACTTTATTTTATTTGCTAAGCTTCATTCATTAAGTTCTTATTAATGAGATCAAAATACAAAATAACTCATTTAGTAGTCTTCAGCTAAAGATATAGGAGGTATATTTATAAAATATTTATGATGTAGTATTTCCTAATAAATATATATTATTTTAGTAATTGGTTTTATTAAACTTTTTCTAGACTATTAATAACATTTTATCATTTGCTCTTAAAATCTTATTTACTAAATATCTATTTCCAATCACTTTGAGTTACAATAGTCTTTTATAATAAAAATATAAAAAATATAAATCAATGCTTTTAAATTGATTTTAAGATCTCTATCAATCTAAAACACTAGCCTGATTTAAACTTAATATACATGATGTTACTAATTTATAGGTAATTAAAAATAAATAGTCCAGTCTTGATAGAAAGACTATCTCAATATAAATATTTCAAATTTTCAAAAATACTTAATCATGTTTCAAGAAAATGAAACACCATGTCAGAAAAGTGTTCCTGATGAAAATTTAGAATTATTTAATCATATCATGTTTTTTTATAACTCATGTCTGCACTAATGGTTTACCTACTTATATTAATAATTATAGTCAAATACCATCATTATGATTGTAATATCAACACAGAAATAAATAAGTAGAGGATTTATAGGTTGTAATAGTGAAGAACTATTGCAAAGAATGTATACAAATAGTAATTTAAAAATGAATAGATAAATGCTTACTCAAAAGCCATTTGAAATATCATTGGGCATGTCAACAGGTTATATAAAAGTATTATTTTCAAAAACATCAATGGAGATCTTTTGTGCTTGCTTATTTTAAGTTAATGGATTGTTATTTTCTAAAATAAAAAGTTTAGAGTTCCAGATGCTTTCTCTTCTGTTGAAAAGTGGAAAGGAACCTAAGCAAGAAGGTTATGAAGAAATACCAACTAAAATTTGTGATCTCTTAAGAGGATGAACAACACGGGAAGATGTGGTCAACCAAATTCAATGGCCAATCCATTTTTGTTTGGGGGTGAAAGACAAAGTCATTTATCTAAGCAGAAAATGCTTCTCCTTGCATATGCCACTTCCTGCCCTCCCTTAGTTATACAAGGAGAATGCATTCCCTTCCCACTTCTCAGCCACCTCCTCTCCCCTCCTCTTTTCCGCTTCAGGAAGGTGTGGGTAAAGAGGCTGTTGTGTGGGAAGAGGGAAGCTATTTCACACACATTGGAAATAACAGAGAAAAATAAAAGTTACTATCTCATTTTTCTGCAAACTACTTGTATAATGATGATGTCCAAATCATGAATGTAAGTCTTATAACTGGAAAAATGATTTGAGGATTCTACTATAAATGGTACAATTAGTACTATGGTTGTACTACAGATTCATTGTTATGGCAACATACCTAATATAGATATTTCATTTTCTAGAAATACAGTTCGGTATTTTTTAAAAATTGAACCAGTTTCATTTTTTTTCCCAGAAGAAATAGCCTTTCTTTCTAAGACAAATTAGATTGCTTGTTCTTATTTAGTTATTAATTAGTAAACATTATAATTGAAAGTTTGATCCAGTCTACAGTTTAGAGTATAAAAGCATTTAAAATAAATTTAAAACTTTCATTCACTGCTTATTTTTGATATTTGTATAATATACGGAGGATCAAAGAAGGCTCCTTCTATAAGGGTAGATTAATTTGCATTTTTCTTTTTTTTATCTATTAAATGAGGCATTTATATATATATATATATATATATATATATATATATATATCTGAGGCAAGTATGCAAACAGAGCTGAGTGATTGAATTACAGTAAGTACTCAAGAAATGATCACTATTATGGTTTCTATGGCAATATAATAATATTAACAACATATTATTATAATTTTCTCTTATCGAAGAACACTAGCAAGGTAGAAAAAGCCAGCGAGTCCAGTCCATGGAGTGCTGGATGCTGTCGTCATCTACCCTCAAGTAAAAATACTGTAGTTGACTAAATTCAGGACAATTACAATTGTACAATGGACCAGTTACATGTAGGATTAGAACTGCCCTCTCCTTGTCACAGCTGGCTAATTGGTTTATTTTTTTCATTGACTGCATCAGGTCATACCATCCTAATTTAAGTCTTAAAAAAATAAAAATGCAGGTAATCTAATTTTTTAATATTATAAGCTTTATTTGAATAGTTAAGATTTAAGGATTATTTCAGATGAAATGATATATAATGTATATACCAATAGGTTGATTATTGAGGTTTTAATGTCATAATTTAAATTTGCAAGAGTAATTCTCTTTGTTTAGTACTAGAGAATTCTGAAATTCAGTGTTATGACTACATATTGTAAAACTGCACACACAATAAACATTTTAAAATAGATAATAACCAGAACAAAGATGAATGCATTGAAGATGATATGCATTAAAAATAAGGATACCTTTTTTTAGGAAATATTGAGATTCAATAAGACGGATGATGTAAAAAAATAATAATAATAACATGCATGGAGCCATTTTAAATGGAGCCAGAGCTGCCAACCCGGAGGAACTGCATGTCACACTTCCCAAACTTTTGGAATGTCAAAACAGGGAAAAATAACCTTTGAACTAGTCCCAAAAAACTGCTTGTAAAGGTAACAAGAAATCAGGTATTATGACTGGGACCGATGGCTCCCAGGCTGAAAATTAAAACCATCGTTTAGAACTAGAGTTACTGTGTTAACTTGTGTGCCCCAACAGAAATGCCCTCTGTCTAGTGTAACTGTCCCCTTTCCCTTTCTCACAGATACTCTCTGCCTCTGCCTCCTAATCAGAACCCTGCTAGGTTCATGCCTCAGTCAGCGCTTTCCAAATAGCTGTTCTTTTTTGACTTCAAATAAATGCTCATTGCTTCTCGATTTGGCCTTTTATTTTTAGGTCAATAAAGGTGATGTGTGGAAGAATGTATGGTAAATGACAAAAGGTGGACATGAGAAACCTGGTGGGAGGGGACAGACTGGGGAGAGTGATCTGGGGACCTGATAGAGGGCTTTATTTATCTGTCAGAGTGGTTTCCACTTTTTATAATAATAAACTGGTTAAAAGCATGAATTAAAAAATAATTGCAACTGTACAATTGACTGGTGACCTATAGGATTAGAACTGGCCTCTCCAAGTCTCATACTCTTATGTTTTCCTCTCTCATTCTTTAATTCTGAATGAGTTTGTCTTTCCTCTCACTGGGAGTCTAGATCGCATCTTTACTATCAGCCCCTTCCTACCTGCCATTTTCTTTTTTCCTAACTTTGGTCTCAGAGTCAGGCAGTAAAGAAGAGTTTGGGAGACATAACACCTGAATGAATAAAAGAAGTACAAATAGCTTATTGGTACTATATTTTAAGAGCCAGGTATGCCAGTTCAAAGACTTTCCCTATACCTCTGTCAGCAAACAAAATCATTCTTTTCATTTGGTCTTATCTGTGCAACAAAATATTCGTGATCCAAAGGGAAAGAATAGGGACACAAGCAAATGCTTGTCTGTCTTTCACCTGCTGACATGCACTCAACAAGCAACCTGAGACCCTGACTCCAGCAGCTATTGATTTTATCAGGCCCTTCCTTTTATTTCCCCAAACAACTTCAATCCAGATGGCATATCTGCCACCAGGTGACTTCAGGGAAGGACCATGAAAGTTGAGGAAGAGGGTCACTTCAGTTCAGATGAACCCTCAAGAGAAAACTTCCTGGAATGTAGAATTGGTCATTACGAATCTCAGCAGACCTAGTAGAAAACACAGATGGCAATTAGCCTTGCTGCCGGAGACAACGTAAAAAAACCAAAGTGCTTCAATCCTACTCATATCCTAATAAGATGCTACAAAGAAATCAATTCTTTAAACATCCTTTTTAAATCTTAGATGTGGCTAGTCCATATCTCTCCAGTATTTAGGAAACGTCAGAAGGAACATGGATTGAGTTATTGGTTTAAGGGTCATTCCTGTGGTACTTTCAGGCCACTGTCATCAACAAGATCATCAGACTAGGAATTTCCCCTCCATCTGTGGTTTTCAACATGATAGGTCACTGAAGTTAACTGAGCACATGGGTAATAAAACGGCAGGTCTGACAAGGTGAGAACGAGCTAATGATTGATCGGGGTCTGTACGCTTGAGACAAGTATGTGGATATTTCATGGGAAGCTCATTTCAAGACACCACCTAGGATTCTAATTTATTTGAAAGGACGTTTAGAAGTGGAAGAAGGTAAACCTTGCATTTAAAGTGTGTGGTAAGATTAAAAGAAAGCTTGTAGGCAATATTTAATATTTCAATATTTTGTGGATGATATGAGGGTGAGAGAGACTTACCAATGATTTCATAAGTATATATTACACATGTATAGTTACACAAATACATAAAACCTTTATGCTAAGTTGAAAATTTCAAAGTTGATATTTTATCTCATATAAAATATATGCATATAAACCTAAATATCTATGGGTTAATGTGTCAGAATGATTGATTTTAACTGACAAAAATGGCAATGGAATATGGTTTAATCTACTTAATTAATTGAATTGTGGTGACATTGGTTAATAAAATTATATCAGTTCCAAGTGTGCAATTCTGTAATACATCATCTGCACACTGCATTGTGTGCTCACCACCCCAAGTCAGTCTCCTTCCATCACCATTTACCCGGCTTCAGCTCCCTCCGCCTCCCTTTCCCTTGGAAATTGCCATACTGTTGTCTTTCTGTAAGTGGGGGGTTTTGGTTTTTGCTTAATCCCTTCACCTTTTTCACCAAGCTTCCCACCCACTCCCCTTTGACAGCTGTCAGTCTGTTCTCTGTATCTCTGAGTCTGTTTCTGCTTTGCTAATTTATTTTGTTCATTAGATTCCACAAGTAAGTGAAATCATATGTATATATCTACATATGCATTGCTATAACACAGTATAACAAATGATATATTCTAATTGTTAATATTTTAAATCTTAAGTCTTTGGTTAAGTAACAAAAATCTTCCCTTTTAAAAACCTACTATACCTTTTCCCACAGTCCCCCCAATGCTGATGTAAGGGAACACCTGAACATTGTTTACTTGCTGCATTACTACTTAAAATATTTTTTAAAGGACTGTTTTACTCTTTTTTAAATTCCTCATGTGTTATTACTTTATAGATAATCTATAAAATCTTTTTTTTAAAGATTTTATTTATTTATTTTTAGAGAGGGAAGGGGGGGGAGAGAGAGAGAGACATCAATGTGTGGTTGCTGGGGGACAGGGCCTGCAACCTAGGCATGTGCCCTGACTGGGAATCGAACCTGCAATGCCTGGTTTGCAGCCCGAGCTCAATCCACTGAGCTACACCAGCCAGGGCGATAATCTATAAAATCTTAACTATCCATTATCTTCTTGGTGGAACTATAATAATCATGAGCATAATAAAATCAACTAGTGTTCATTGAACACTGTGTGTGGTCAACTCTCATTTCATGTGCTAGGTATGTTTCACATGCTGCATTTAATTTAATCCTCATAAATGTGAGGTAGGGTTGTCAATATGTTGTTTTATATGTAAGGAAACTGAGTCTCAGAGAAGCTATCTAACCTCACAAAAACTTATAAGTAGTGGAACTCTTTAGCTATGAAGCCAAGAATCCTAACTTGTACTTCTTACTTCTGGAGTGAAGTCAAATCCAAATAGAACTCCAATGAGTCATCTGTCAGAGTCCTCAGCAATACTTATCTCAGCTAACGATGTCACACCCAGGGTCTTGTGTGAACCAGGACAGGCCTCAATTCTGAATGGGTACAGGCTCTTGATATGGAAGCAGAAAGTATGGGAGGAGTGACAGAAGGCAGAAATGACAAGGAAGAGGAAAAATGTTGAAATGGAAGAGAGCCACATGTGGCAGAATTGTCTCAGATGGGAACTCTCAGCTGAAATGTGAAACAGAACTTTGGAAGCTAACAGGATTAGAAAATAAAAGGTCTGTAGGAAGCCATACTGAATTTCATAATGTCCATATCTTGAAAGTTTTGCTAATCAGGATATACCCCATTATTTTAAGGTATTATTTTCAAAAGGCTAATTATTTGATTTCCCAGCCTCTGGACTATTAAGAAGAAGGGCTGGAGGTGAGGGGAGCTGGAGGAGGTGAGGGGAGTTCCATTATATCCTTTTCTGAAGGCATCACGGTATTATGATGCTTATCAAGTCATGTTGATGGTAATGTATTTAAAAACTTGTTTAAAGCTTTAATTTTATTCAATCTCTTCAAGGAAAAGGAGAAGAAAGGATAAAAACAATGCAGAAAATCTACCATCACAATATTTTTTAAATTTTCTTAAAATTTTACTACTGAGATACATTATAATTTTCTGAACAATGCATTACCCATTATGTATAATTTTATATATATATTGAATAATATTGAGATATATGTGGTATAAGGTACATGAACTGTCAAATTTGTGTGGACATGCAAAGCACCCTATGGCACACATAAGTGGCTGGCTAATTTAATGGCATCTATTTTGTTGTAGAATAATGAAAGATCAAGTAATTCTTTATATTTCTACTTTAGATTGATGAGTGTATTCAAATAGATTTTCTTATGCTCCTCTAATGTGAAATAACTCAGATGGTCAATGTGTATTGCACTTAAAGCAACTATATTGAAAAAAAAAACTGACTGACAGTTGAAAATGGATTTGCACACAACCTTTGTTTAATCAAGCAATCACTCATTTTTCACAAAACTTATTTCTGTGTTTTTCTTTTGGGCACCCTGATGGTCAGTTACAAGTGCTAGGTGACCACTGCCATGCATCCAGAAGCCCATTTCATTAACAAAGACATTTCAGGTGTTTCATGTGTGTTAATTTTTCATGTAATGTTTGCCGGCATGACTGGAATAGAAGGATTTTGGACAAAAGATTTCCTCTGCATGTGGGAAAGCTTAAAGGACATCTTTTGTGCCTTATTATGAGACCAATTGATTTCAGCAAGGGTCATTAAAAATGGAATGAAAGTCCCTGGGCCAGTGATGTAAAAGTAGAAAGTAGCTGCCGAATGCTCTTGAAAGCTGACACACACACAAAAAACTTCACTTTGAAGTTTTAAATAAATAAAGGCTGACTGTCACCATAGGTATGGAACTTTGTTTCCTATTCTTGGGATGAAATATACTTGAAGGGCAGTTCTTAGCTACCAGCTGGGGTTCTACGTGGAGTTCTGCTCTGAACTTAGGGCTTCCCCAGTCATTATGAGTGATACAAAACCAAGAGAAGATAATGGAATGACTAATAAAAGTTAGAAAACGTGCAGGTTTGTCTAGGCCGCCAGGCAAATTCCCAAGGTGTGTGGTACTTTTCTGCTGAGCAATCTGACAGCAGTGGTAGGACTAGAACACAGATGTCTTGATTCCTGTTCCTTCTAGGCCATCATGCCCTGCCCTTCAGATGACAAATGACATGGCTGTTCTAAGACACTGGTGAGGAGACTATCCTAAACTAAATCCTAGTTTTAGGGACATGGGCTGGATTAATTGTGGCTTATATTTGGTTTAGTTGTGAATTTATAAGTGTACATGAGGCCGAAACAACTGGCAAATCCTTCTATTGGAGCCAAATCTCTGCTTAAAATTAAAGGTTCAAGTTCACTGTTCTGAAGGAACTCACCCTAGTGATAACAAAATATTCACACCTAAAAATAATTATGAGTTCACAAAAAGACACAATAAAATTAGAAGAGATTTAACTTAATTGGTTTTACATGCAATTATTTAACTTCATCATCAATGCATTGAAAAGGTAGGTTATTCTTGGTGGGTCCCACACAAATGTGGTTTGTCACTGAAGGCGAAGGCAGTCAGGATGTGAGCACCAGGCCAGGAGCAGGAAGAGATCCCAAGGTACTTAGAATTAGTTGTGATACTGGTATCTTTAGTTGAAAAGCAATGACGAGTTTCCATAGACAATTAAAAGTATGTGTAATCAAGTTTTAAAGGTTCTTTGCAACTGACTTGAGAAAAATTTTATGCTAAAAATCATTATTTTGTTTATAGGTATTTAAGCCTAATTATACAGTTGCAACATTTCTCAGGTTTTATTTCTTTTTTTCCTCCTTCCTAAAGCATAGGAAATTTCATGAGGGAGTCACTGTATGGCGGATGGGATGCATATGTACTGAATAATGGTAATAAAATGGGCTTTATTTCTTACTTCCTCCCTGAGTGATTATGCATGTCATTTGACTCAGTGCGAAGTGCCATAGCTTATCTGTAACTGATGTCCAATGTCCCATTACATCCCCGGACTTAGTGAAGATCTGTTGAGTTTGACTTGAGTGTGGATGAGTCCAGGAAATGACTTAGTTGAAATTCTATTCAAAATATTTTGTGCTTCTTTGCTTTAGACAACCGAGCCATGGAAGTCTCTGAGAGGAAGGACGAGTTCACTCACAGTAACGTTGGAACATCAAGGCAACACTCTTCTGTGTGGCCTTTCACCCTGGTAACTGCCAGGCCCAGCTGGAACCAGGAGATGTCCTTTTTCAGATAGTCGAGTTTCTGAAGTTGAAACTCTAATTCCAAAAGAGAATTAACCACAAAATTTCAAATCTCCCCCAAAAGATGTGGTTTAGAAATAGTTCATGGGAGAGGTCAAGGACTGTATTATTTTTTATTTTGTTATCATTAGTTTGGCTATTCACTATTCGCACAATTTTTTCTACAGAAAGTACAACTTTTCAAAAGTCAGATAACGTACTCCGTCAAAAAGGAGAAATGTACCATTTCCAAAAATAAACAGTCACTTTCTCCTTAAGCCATTGGGTTTTATGAAAGGAAGTGCTAGAAAGTATGGTTCATTTTAAGGAAATTGTAAATGTTTGACATACAATTTTCTGTCAAGATAAAGCATTTCCCTCATTAAAAGGGAACAAGTGCTTACTGTTGTGTGCAGCAGATGACTTCCTGTATTTTCTCTCTCTTCCTACCAAATGTTAAATTGTACATTACACAATCAACGAAAAACCAAATACTTCACTCAGTCAATGAAAATGATATTTTCTATTTTTATCCATGTTTATATGAGTGACATTCAAAAACGTTTAATTTCCTCCCCTCGCTTGTGATGTTTTTAGAGTCAATCTTAACTCAAGGGACTTGCAGGAGGAGTTCAAACTATCTTATCTGTTGACTGAATGATTTACTTCACAAACTCAATAGACACTGCACAGGAGGTAAATTCCTTTCAGATGGTAGAATTATGCTGAGAACAGAGTCAAATGTCTCCTCAGCACTGGGAAGGAAGCAAATGCCTCATTTCCCCTTTTCAGAAAGCCGGAGCACCGAAAATAATGATCAAACGTTCCATACCACTGCAGTCAGCCTCTGGGAAAGACACTAAACCAAATAACTTAGATCACTGAAAAAATGGGAGTGTCAGTCCGTATGTCTTTCAGATGCCGTAAAGGGAGTTTTTAAAATGCACTTCACGAGAGGTTCCTCATGATGCGGGATTTGGACTTCATAATAGGGTGCAAAGTATACAAACATGCTCGTGTCTCAGTATTTATCTTTAAGTTTCTCTTAGTCCTCTCTACCCTGTGTGCCTCCCTAGCCAAAACTATTATCTGTCCTTTCACATTCAAGTTTCTGGGACGTGGGTAAGCGTTTTCTACTTTTACTTCCTCTTACTCAGTCTAGCCTTCAACCGATGCAACTGAGCCATACACTTCACCCAAACTCTCCCTGCAGAAGGCCATCCCAGTTCCAAAATGCAGTTCTCAGTATTTTTTTTTTCCTAACTTGACTTTCTGGTTGTTTATATTTAAAGAGACCTTTCATGAAAGCAGTTTTTCCCTACCATAACACTGCTGACCACTAGCTTTGCTCCCTAATTCTCTTTTCTTTTTGGACTCTGTTTATCTGTCCCTTAAAGAACTCCCAATTTTCTGTCTTTGATTTTACATTGTTATTATTTTGATAAGGGTTCATAATCTCAGTATGTCAGTTCTTGGAAACTGTACATAAACTTGTGTGTGGGTGCTTGCAGGGGGTGGGAAAGAGAGATAGCTAGTTTTTATCAGATTCTGAAATGGACCCATCACCTCCAACGACTGAGGCGCTGCTTTACATGCCCTCTAATGGCTTCACTTGCAGTGGGGCATTACCGCTTGTCTCCTCTGAGGAGACACCCATCTAGTATGGCCATCCAGATTCTGCTCCTGAATTCCACATTCCTACTCCTCTGCCTCACAGATTTTCATTGTCCCACAGTTACCTCAGTCAATGTGCCCCATGCTAAAGTCATTATCTTTCCCCCTTAATTTTGTTTTTCTTCACACATTGTTGATTTTAAAGAATGTCACCAACATTCCCTCAGTTACTCAAACCGCAGACTAGGAAGGTATGTTTAACTCTACTTCCAATAAGTCATTATTTCTATCGATTCTAATTCTTTGCTCACGAATTCCCTGTCTACCTGCCTTTCCATTCGCCACTGTTTGATCCTGACCTCATTATCCCTCTTCTAGGAGAGCATTGTGAGAATCTGATGAAAAGCTATACCTCCCTCCCCATCATAGAACAGTGTTTAATGTTCTCCATTAAAAGACCCCAAAACCAGTTTCTGTGTTCAAATCTCAGCTTGCTAGCAGTGTGATATTTAGAAATCGTTTACTTCTCCTTATCTGTCATTTAAGGTCAATAATAACACCGAGCTTATAAAGCTGTCATTAGAATTAATTGAGTTAAGATATGTAGAGGGCTCAGAACTTGGCTTATACCCTCTAAGTACTTGCTAATATTTTAATAATGACAAAAAGACCCATCTTATTCCTCTGCTTCCAGCTAGTCAACTGTCCAGTACATTCTTCCTACATTGTGACAGGGGTAAATTTTCTACAATGCAAGTGTCACCATTGTCCTTATGTATCAACAATGACTATGGCTTTAAGGGGAAAAAATACAACTTCCTTGCTCTCCCTCAGTGTACCTCTCTAACTTTACCTCTCACTGCTCACCTGCCTTTGATTCCGAGGTCTAGTCTCTGTATCTCCCCAACGCCCACCCTGTTCTCACAACTCCTAGCAAATATCTACGTTGTTTGAACTCTGAGTATACTCCACTTTCTTTATTTTGAAGAATTAGTTATTATCTCCCCATAAAAGCCACTCTGCCTATGTTTTAATCCTGGATCAACTTTTTTCAGCTATGTAACCTTGGGCAAACTACTCAAGTTCCCTGTGAAATGTATAAAATTGGACTAACCATAGCAGTTTCTTCATACTGTTGTTGTGAACACAAACTAAATGAATACACAAAGCTTATGAATACACAGTGCCCGAATCCTAATAAGCATTTAAAAAAATCCTTTAGAAGCCTCTGCAGATGTTGGAATCTGCCCTCATCCTTCTGTCTCTGCCATGATTTTAGTGTTCCTCTCATGTGTGTTTTGCTAGTGCCCTGGCACCTGGCTTCACCTCTAGCAAACAGTTATAGAATGTAACTGTTTACCTTTCTCCCCACTAAGTTCTAGTTTCATTGAAACCAAAGACTAAATTACATCTTTTCTCTCTTCCCAGTGTTCTCAACAGTATTTGGCATGTTTAGGAACTCAGCAAATATTTGGTGAGTAAAAATGGATGTATATCCTTATCCACAGAAGGAAATCTGGAACAGAACATTCACTGTCTAACTATTTTTTGAATGAATAGATAAATTTCTGAATCATATCTTGGTACAACAAGAGTATGCTCTGAGCTGATTTGGACAGTAAAAAACCAGCTCACATAATTTTATGATGGAGCCTAAATGCTATTTTCTTTTTAAAATTGTTTCTCCTTTTTTAAATGCTTTGTTAGTAATTGAATTCGTGATCAGATGTCTGCCTTGTGTGTGCTCAACATATGCGATGATGTGTTAATCACCTCTGAGCACAGACGAATGGTGAATGTTTGACAGTCATTACCCTCCCCCCAAAGAAGTCCAAACCTTGTTTCCATGTCATTATCAATTTAAACTATTTAATTCCCACATTAGCTGTGAATTGCCAAAAGCATGAGGCAAATGAGCTGAGCTTTGATGCTATGGTAGCACTGAGGGCAATAGGCAATACTTCTTTAATGAGGCAATGTTCCCAAGAATAAGTGTGACCAAATGTCGGCCATCAAAGGTTAGACAGAAATTAATGTTACTGCAAGTCTGAAAAAGCAGATGCAATTCAGTTTGAAATGATTGTTTACTGAAGACACTACTATTGTCTGTTCAAAACAAAAAGAAGCCACTTTGGTGAATTGCTTCAGAAAAAAGTGTATGTAAACTGTACTTAGCTTAAATGACATAGATGTTTCAGTAGGAGAAATTCTGTAAAACTAAACAAAAATGCTCCCTACATGCAAAGATAGATTTACAGTCCCTGGACCAAACCCATATTTGGGGAAAGATAAATTTCTAGCCAATCCTTCCTAGGAATGCTTTTATTATATAATTTTAGTTATAAGCACTGCAGCTAGCATGAAATTAAAAACAATTATAAGTTTTGAGCATTTACATTCGTACATAGCTTAGTGAGGGGGATACCTTCTGTGAAATGTGTCCTAAGACATTTTGTGTGAACAGCATGCAGCACATCCACACAAAACTAGATGGTACAGACCACTGCACACTTAGGCTAAGTGGTAGAACCTATCGCTCCTAGGCCGCAGACCTGTATAGCATGCTGCTGTAATGGACACTGCAATCAGCTGTAAGACAATAGTAAGTATTCATGTATCTAAACGTATGTAAGCACAGAAAAGAGACAGTAAAAATATGGTGTAAAAGCTTTAAAATGGTACGTCTGTATAGGGCACTTAACTATGAACGGAGCTCACAGGACTGGAAGCTGTTGGGGGCGTCAGTGAGTGGTAAGTGAACGTGAAGGCCTCGGACATGACTGTTCACTAGTGTAGACTTTATAAACACTGTGAGCTTTGGCTACACTACCTTTATAGAAAATACTTTTCTTTCTTCAATAGTAAACTGACTTTGGCTTACTATAACTGTTTTACTTTACAGAGTTTTAAATTTTACCTAACTTTTCAACTCATTTGTAGTAATTGTTGAAAACACAAACACATTGTATAGCTGTACAAGAATATTTTCTTTCTTTACACTCTTATTCTTTTTATAAGCTTTTTTCCTATTTTAAAAGTTTTTTCCCCTCTTTTACTTTTAAACTTATTTGTTGAAAAGACACAAGCACACCCATGTCTATCTATATACATGGTCAGGATCGTCAGTGCCACTTGCTGTCTTCCACCGCCACATCTCGTCTCACTGGAAGCTCTTCGGGAGCCAGTGACACGCATAGAGCTGTCATCTGCATAACAACCATGCCTCCTTCTGGAACACCTCCCGAAGGACCTGCCCAAGGCCCTTCTTGAGGATGTGTCACTCTTTTCAGAAATATGTCTATGGTGGTTTGTTTGATTTGTTTCATTTTTTTCATCATACATCTGCTTAGAAACAGATAATGTACCATAAATATTCCTCCCAATAATAAAACCATTTTGGTGCTGAAGTCCATTTTTTCAAACTTCTTAAGAAGCTTGTTGAGGTCTGCAAAAGCTTCCGCTAAATCTTGCACTGTGAATTTCTTTGGGGTTCTTCTTTATCTTCTCCTGCAGTTTCCCTCTTTTCTTGCCTGTTGCCTGTTCTTTAGTCACTGTATTTCTCGTCCAGTTCCAACAGCTCCTCATTAGCAAATTCCTCAGGAGCTGCCTCTAGGAGACCCTTGAAGTCATACTCATCCACACCCAGGATGAAGTGTTTGCGATCTTAACCATAGTCTTACTGATTTTTGTAACCTCCTAATCCATGGCAAATACTTTCAAGTCATGGATGAACCCTTTGAGTGTCCTCTTCTAGATGTCATTCGTACACTCTTTGGTGACATCACCACAAGCTCAAGCAAGCTTTTTGATGCAGCCATAACTGTAGTAATCCAACTGCATCAGTGTCTTCTCAGGGTCTTCCTCAATGGCATCAGTGGCCTGGGCAAAGGTTCTCCTTACAAGCTGCTATAATTCCTTGAAGCATTGGGTAGATCAAAGAGGTGGTGTTTAGACAGGAAAAAAACACTTTGGGATTAAGATAAAGATCCTCCATGAAAGGAAAATGTCTGGAAACATCAACAATAAGCACAGTCTTGGAAAGCATGCAGCTCCACAAACAGAACTTCTCCATTTGGCTGGCATAGCAATTCAAGAGGACATCTTGGAAGAGGAACTGTATCATGTACGACTTCTTATGCCCTACAGGACACTGGCAATGCATGTTTATTGGTATGCTTGAAGGCCCTGGGGTTTTCACTGTGCCTGATCACGAAGGGCGTCAATTTGTAGCCAGCCGGCAACATTGCCCCCAAACAAGGTTGTTAGCATAAAACCTAGAATTGGGTTGGCCTCCTTATGAATAAAAGTCCTTTCATAAACCCATTTTCAGAATAGGGAAATTTCATCCATATTGAATATTTGCTCTGGCAAGTAATTTTCCTCCACAATCAGCTTATCTGGAGTTTCCAAACATTCTTCGGCTGCCTTCGCATCAGCACTCACAGACTCACCACTCACTTGCTCATTAGGTAATAAATAATGATTCTTGAATGGTTTCAACTACCCAGAGCTAGCAATAAATTCAACATCATAGTTCGGTCCAGCCTTTTCTTTCAACAAACTTGTTGCTTTGGCTGTGATCATCGTGGTGCTTAAAGAGATATGTTTCTGGGTCTGGTCTTCAATCCAGGTCACTAGAAGTTTCTCCATGTATGATATAGGCCTTTTTCAAATTTTTGTTAGTCTTGTTGCCTTTGATGAAGTAGTAGATCCTTCGATAGCTTCTGTCACTTTATTCTTGTTCTTCAAGGTTGAGGCTATCGTGGAATAGGACGTGCCTGACTGGTGAAAAATGAGCACCACGGATTTTCCACGTAAGTAGTTCTTATTCACTATTAAGTTCATTTCTGTGTCAGCCATTCAGTGTGGTCTCTTACTGGCAACATTAGGAGTGGATTTTGTATGATTATAGGATATCATAAATAAAACAACATGAGCTTAAATCAAGCACAAAAGAAAATGATGCAATCAAGAGACTCCATAAACACACACTGTATGGGGCTGCTACTGGCATAACATGACATACTACTTTATAGCAAACCTTTTTATAAGTAGAAAGAGTACACTCTCAACTAATGATAAAGAGTGCAGTATAGTAAATACAAAAACAAGTAGCATAGTTATTTATTGTCATTATCAAGTATTATGTAGTATCATAATTGTATGTGGTATAATATACTGGCAGCACAGCAGGTTTCTTTACACAGAATCACCACAAACATGAGTAGCATGTTGTGCTGTGATGATGAGATGGCTTCAACATCACTAGGCAATGGAAATTTTTCAGCTCCATTATAATCTCATATGACCACAGTCATATGGGTCCATTGTAGACTGAAATGTCATTATGCAACTCATAACTAACTGTAGACAGGAACTGTTTATCAATAGACAGTGTTTATACAAACCCCCTTTCACTCTTACTGACCCCACTTTAGAGATAAGAAAACTGAGGCTAAAAGAAAATGCTAGGATGACAACAGACATTCTCTAGAGCATTGTATTCAGACATTTTACATGGAAAAAAATTTACTTATAGATAGTACTTAATAAATTTGTGTTTAATTGAATCTTGTTACTTGGAGGGGAAAGAAGTACCTAAAGCCTCCTTGCTTTTATATGCAGTATGTAATGTAATTCTTCCTCTGCCACTGTGAAGTAAACCAATTTTTCTGACTTTATAAATGATGAAACAACTTCACAAAGGTTAAATTAGTTGCCAAGGACAAAGAAAACTAAAAAAAAAAAAAAAATTCCCTTGCCCTGAATTACATTCAGGTTGTCTCCATAAATAACTGAGTCAAGTTTGAACTAGAGGACCCTTAGGGTCAATTAAGACTTTTGCTTTTTGGATTAAAAGATAGTTTATGATGTTTTTGGGAAAACTGCCAGAAGACTACTCTTTGAAACACACTTTGGAAAACTAGTGTATTTGCTGTGGTGTTCTGATTTAGGCATACTTACATATATTTACATTTAAAAGTAGAATATTTACATGAAATCAATAAATAATAAATACATTTGATAAATAAAGTTTTGGTCATAAGAGTTTTACTTATGTGTTTTAGAAATAGAATAAAATAAAAGTTAATTTTGGTAACTGATGTTTAGCCAGTATTATGCTATTAGTCATTTAAAATTTTAAATTTACTATAACTAGGAACAATGGTATCAGTGAAAATAAAGATATACAGAAAATTAAAATCCTGGCACTTTCCATTTTTGTGTCTCGTAAGAGTCCTTAAATGACCAAATATTTAGTTAGAATAATTAAGTGTGGGATTAGAGAAAAAAGATGAACAAAAAGCAAATAAAATCTATTATTATGAGATCAGAGAACCCATTGGGAAGTTGGGCAACACACCTACATTAGGACCACAAGTCCTGTAGTTCAATCAGAATTTATTTTAGGATTATATCATTAAAAATAAAATAAATATTTGGAGGCCTGAACTATTAGACAGTTTCTGTCTCCATTATTATTATTTTTAGTATGCTATATCATAGGATAGATACAGTAGACACACTTAATTTTCTTATACCCTGAGTGGGTATAATGGGTAGCATCTACCAAAGTGCCATTGTAATTGTTCAATAAATGTTTCTCTAACTGAACAGATGTTTGATTGCCTGATGCTGCATCCAAACTCCAAATCTAGCCAAGAATTTTAATTTTGAAGTCACCCCCTAGCTTCTAAAAGCTTAAAGACACATTTATTAGACAAATACTTAGAGAAGAAGTAGAATTATGATAAGTGGGTAGACATATGAGCTCTGTGAGAATCATCAGGGCTTGATGCTTCTAACATCATGAAAAAAAAAAAAGAAAGAACGACTTAACTCCATGTGCTTTAGGTCTCAGGATGATAAGAGAAATATGTTTTCAATCTTTCCCCAAATGTATTCAGTTCAATATGAGAATAGATATATCTCATATTAATACTTAATTTCTAAATACTCATGAGCTCTATTAAAATTCTCTGGCAAAATCCTACCATGCTTTCCATCCAGTGGACTCTAACTGAAGGTTTTGGCAGGCTCTGACTCATTAGCAGGTTTTTTCCTTCCCAGTCACATTTCTGAGCACACCCAAATGGAGCTCTGGGAACTCACTGTTCAACAAAATATTCTTTGCAGAGACTCTTCAGGGCTTGTTTTGACTGTCTAACGGCGATATAACTCAAGGTAACAGCGTATAGTAGAGAAATGTAAAATGTCTTTAAAACAGGATCACTTAATGTGGAGCTGCCCTCTATGTTCATATCTGCACTTGAAAGTGTGGAATTGAGCTCATTTTTCATATAGCTCAAGTCCACTATTAAATTAAAGGAGCCTCCACTTTATGTCTCGTGCATTTGCACACTGAACCATTACATGAATGGTCGCATAAGCTACACTTAATGACAATCATAACTTTCAGATGTAAGTGGTGTTCTCTTTCACTCATCACCCTTTACCATTCCATCTTCACTCAGAGAAAGGCTGATTAGCAAGCAAAACTACAGTAATGACCTTAAGCTCTCAACTTTGAAGAGCTCTCCTGAGGCCCAGGAGAGGCTCTGCTTGAAGTGGGTAAGTACACACTGGGGCACTGATTCAATAATTGTTAGGTGAATGGATAAACAGACGGAAGAATGCTCTCTAAAGAGACGCACGCCTGCAATCTTTCCAGTGTTTAAACGGCTCCAGATATTCTAATGATACTAAGATTCTGTATTTCAACTGTCACAAAGACACCCCAGAATACATATGCCCAGATGCCCTGGTAAGGTCTGTTCCACACTGAACTCAGCATTAGTGATGTGGACTTTATATATAAAGTCTTAATAGGTCTCAATAAAGGCTTTTAATAGCAAATTTTTTCCTCTCATAATAGTTTTTGGGAACTACTATATTTCCTTTTCTTTGTGGGCAACTCTTCCCTTTTCCATCTACAAAAGAAACAACAATATTAGTTTTAAAATGGGAACCCTCCCAAAACTCTCCCTGTCATTCTGAACTAATCTTTAACACTGGCTAATTCCTGTCCTATATAACTAAGTATCTGACACCATAACACCAAATATATGTCTGTGACAGTATCATAAACTTTATCTAAGGAAAAAAATACCAAGAAAGAAAGATGGAACAAGAAGTCTCTTTTAGAAAGATATTGTGAATTCATGAATTCAAACTCATGCAAACACACTCTGAAGTTAAAAATATGAGAAAATTGTCAGTGCAAACTTCATAAAATGCTTCTAAAAATAAAGGTGTTTTGCTTCTTTCACACAGCAATCAATGCAACATAGAAAGTTATGTTAAATATTTACTTGCTTCACATTAAATAAAATATTTACTATCCCAACGTGAGAAAGAAATTCTTACCACCTTCTTTAGTGAAAAGGTTGACGAGGTTATGCACCGTGTCCGTCAGCTCCAGCTGCTGCTTCTGAAGGACACTGTTGTTGGTGGTCGCTCTGTTCAATTGTTTCCCTAGTTCTTGGATTATATAGGTTTGACGAGTAACCAAGCCTTGGAGAGTCTCTTTCTCTTCCTTCAAGGTGTCCAACTCTTCCTTGTGCTTTCCCTCCAACTCTAAGATTTTATGTTCTAATAAACTATAAGGAAATGAAGATAGGATTTAGTTTTTAAAATGCTAATACAAAATTGTGATTCAACTAGTTCCTGAGTTTATTTAAAGTTAGAAATTTCAAGTAGATATTTCACCAGGGGAATATTTTGTGAGAGACTCAGGATATGCATACATAATTTATATCCTAGGAGTGTATCTTATATCCAGGGTAGATGACTTGGACCCAAACAATTACAGTCTGGACAAGTATGAACAAAATATCGAAACTATTTTATATGTGCTTTGCTTCGTTCATTTGGAATTTTTAAAGCATTAATAGTGATTGAATTTCACAGCAGTTCTGTGGGGTAAGGGAACAGCATTTCAGCACAGAAACCACAAGACCAGGGAGGGAGCTACGTAAAAATCACAATTAATTAGATTTCTAGAGATTTTTGATACCTGGTCTGCTATCATAACCACTAGCTTACTTTATCTCTCAACCTATGCTTCGCAATGAGGCCTAAAAGCACCACAGATTCCCAAATCACTGCATAAATGATTCCAAAAAGGAAGACCACAGGCTGGTCTCACAAAAGGACTTGAGATGCTTTGCTCAGGGTGATACAGTCTTCAACCGAGAACCTTCCTTCTCTCAGAGTGCTTCAAAGGATACTCCCGTTGCAGATTGCACATTAAAACTGATAGTGGATGCAGAAGCACTCTTGGACCCTAGCAACTGACTGGAAATAAAGAGCATTTACGTTTTATAGAGTGTATAATGTACTGGTATTCCTCAGAGGAAACCCTTATTCACTTTTCTCAGTTCTGTTTTCAGAAGGTTCAACCAGTCGTTAGTTTACAAGGTGCTATTCAAATGTAACATACCAGACCGGGCACTTAATTTACCTTGGAGAAATATAGCACTGAATCATTTCTATAAGTTTTCATAAAAGGGACACTAGGGAGTGTTTTAAATTTAATACTAAAATAATAAAGAATAGAGTATGGTTGAAGAGCCAAATTTTCCAACTCCATGTAGTGGGAGATGAGTTGGAATATCTGATTATCTTTTATGCTGATTAAGTGTGAAGAGAGTGCTCATGGGCACTCCAGACCTTTGCAGGCAAATCTGTTCTCCAAGAGAATGTGGCCCAGAATGTGGCAGGAAAGCGGCCTGTTGAACCAAGCCTGAGAAACACCTGGACGCTTCTGAGTATAAGAGCCCATTAATTTACACCTTTGGTACCGTGCCCAGATTCACATATGAACATTTCACAGTCAGACCTGGCAAGGGCAGCTCTGTAACTTGTGCAAGACAAGAAATGCTATGCCTCTCTTCTGAGTTGCTTTCATTCTGCAGGACACCAGTGGTGAAAGGAGCTCTACCCTGACCGATCCTTAAGCAAATTCAATTTGCATAGAGCTAGAGTATAGTGATTTGGAGGAAATGTGATGATCCTTAATATCTTTTTAAATGTTTTCTTTGGAAGTGAAAAATTTAGACAAGGAAGTCCGAGCAAGATGAAGGACAGTATCTCTAAGGAGTGGTATGATTCAGAGACCTTCAGCATTTTCTTCTGTGTCAGTAACTTGCTGCTGGAGAACTTGGTGGTTAAAAAACAAACAAAATGAAAAACCTTCTCTATTGGTTAAAAAGTTCATCCCACCCAAGCGTTAAGTGATTAGTGAACTTCTGTGGATGTCAGAAGAGATTTTCTTTATGCCTATTAATATTTGGCCTTCAGATCTGGGAATTATCCATAACTGATGCCTAATTCATTCTCAGGTTACTTCTGAATTATTTTTCTTTCCCCTAGGATAATGATAAGATACAAGATGTCCATAATACAGAGTCAATTGACTTATTAAAAATTGTCTTTTAAATTCGGAAGTTACAGTATACTACCAAGAAACCTCAGAATTAACTATTAAATTGACAATGTAAAGATCAAAATTTGGGTATATTACTAGTCATATATCATTAGATGAAAACTCTGAGTTACCACTGCTTTGTTCCTGAAATAAGATGAGCATCTGCGTTTCACTTTTCCTACTCAGTAGGTAACACTGGGGTTTAGAGAACTACATGCCATCATTATAACTTGTATTTATTACTTTCTATGTGCCAATAGTGCTCTCAGCACTATGTCAGATATGCAACAGCTCTATTATTCCTACTCCAAGGGTTTATTTTTGGAGAGAAAACCTCAAATAAAACAACAGCTATAAGAAACTTCTATTTCAGATATAATACTTTAAGAAATCAATGCTTTTCCACTTTCCACTTTCGATGCATTTCTTGTTCCAGAGGACATATAAAGATGGTCACTGGCTGAGATTTCAATAAAGTTTCATATGTTTTGTTTTATTGCTCAGGATACTCTGAAAAGAGCTATGATTAGAAAGTCCATTAAAGTCCTGGTGCCGAAGAAAACAATTTTGGACACTGGTAAAAGGAATACACACTCAGCATGTTAGAAAGAACATTAATTTTCATAATTTACTAAACACCCTTTAATGCATCATGACTAACAGGTAACAAAAGGCATCAAAAGACACAGCTGTCATCCTAAAATAGATATTCATGTAAAGAAGAGGCTGCTCATGCAAGCGAGAAGCCTGCTCTGCATCACAGACGTCTTACAGACTGTGGAATAAAATACACGCACAAAAAATAATGTGCGTGAACACTACAAGCAAATTGGAAACCTGTCACAATGTTTCCCCTGAATGACAGGTCTTCCTAGTTATTCATCTCTTCTCATCATTTTTCTCACTTCATGTCTTCACTTGGAATCATGTTGATAACTTTTTTATTCTAGTAATTGTCTACTAAATTTCATTTATAAGGTATATCCTTTATATTAAAGATCACTTTTTAAACTTCTTCAGGCAAAACTGATCTTTCTTTACCCTTCCAGTTTTGTTTTGTTTTTTGGGGTTTTTTTGACATTATGCATCCTTCCCTCCTATCTTCTCTTCATATTTGGCTTCCAAAAAACTATTCTATTTTCTTTGATAGTTCACATCTCTAGGTTATTATCTACTTGGGAAGCCAGCCCTTTGTCCGCATTATGTCTAAACTGGTTTGAATCCAAAACTTTCTTGCCAGAAAAATTCATATGCTATCTCTACTTATTAATTCCATCATTGCAATATACCATTATAATTGTGTAGCATTTAAAAACTTTTATGTCCTTTGATTCACAAAGTAATATGATGATATAGACTGAGTGGATATTAATAAGTCCCAGTTTATAGGTAAGAATGTAAAAACCTTGTCCAAAACTGTGCACGTATTGATTCAGAACCAAAATTAAAAGTCACATCTTCTGACTCGTCAAACTGGAAAGCTTCCCACAACATCCCAGTGCAGTGAAAGCTAGTGTTAGAGTCTCACGTCTTTGATTTAGGATAAAATTATCTATACCTACTTGCACCCATTTGTATTTTATAAAGAATCAAGGCATTACCTTAACATCATCTCCTTAGTATTTGTTGCTCTCCATCTGGTTATTCTGGGAGCTTGTCTTTCACCATATTTCAACCTATCTATCTTTTATATGTATAAAGAATGAATGTCTTAGCCAACTCAGATTTCCTTTTTAATCTCAACTGATATTTTCTTAGCACTACTCTACCTTAACAGTTCTGCCATTAGATTTAATTTTCTTTCTCAACAGATCAATCATATCCCATTTTGTCCTGAAGCCTTTTATTGGTTCTCTTGCATTTTCCCTATTCAGGTCAGTTGGGAGAGGCCACCTTAGACAGGCACAAACACCTCTACATGCAAAGGCTGGTCTGAAGGACATTATAGTTCCATGGTCCTAAGACTAGGTAAGCAAAGTAGCCATGTTTCCTGGGATGATAACCTTTGGCAAAAAGTTTTGTTTAGGTTTATATGCATAATCCAAAACCTAGATGCTGATTCCAAACTCCAGTGCACAGTTTTTTAGAGTGCAGTCAGTATTTTTATTAGTTAAGATTTCCATTGTCAAGTTTTTGAGAAGCCTAGATTACATAAACCATTTTTATTAAGATGCATCTTTTAGAAATAGTGTTCCATGGAGCAATAATTTAAGAAACTGCACTTACATCTTGATACACAAACTGAGATAGAAATCCAAAGACAAGAGTTTCTCACAGGATTCTCCATACTTCCTGTTTCCCATCTTTCTGGAAACACTTTGAGAAGAGACATATATAGAATTTTGGCACTTCTAGTTTGAGGCAGAGGTGTACTTCAGTGAAGAATAAAGTAAACAAGATAGTATAGGTCTTGAACTTCAGCAAAAGTTTCTAAGTGTTTACAAAGCCTTATTTAAAGTTTTTGGTTAAGTTTTTCCCCTCAGTTCCACAGTCTGCGTTCTCTAACATATATTATTGGAAGTATTTCAAATCATTGAACACATCTTGAAGCTTTCACAGAAAAAGCTCTCCCTTTCAAATTGTTTCCCACAATAGAGTCCTTAACATAGCAGCCAATGAATCCACAGTGGTGACAGTTGCCTAAGCTCCATGTGTGTAAATATAGCTCTTAAACAAGGGGGAAGATGTTAAAAATATAGAAATCTTCTCATTTTTATCTGTCTGAGCCTACTTACCGATGTTTCAATTCTTAAATTTTATTTTAAATATATGAAATGTCAACTTGTGTTGCAAATGTGATTTTAAACAGTGATTTTTCCCCATTCGAATAAAAGTATAGTAAGTTCAGGTTAAATTTATCCTTTCAGTTATATTTGTACAGAGTGAATTTTCTTTCAAGATATGAAGTTAAATATTTTTGTGATTCAAATGAGGACAGAAGTGTAGATCACTACAAGTAAACATTGGCAAACACATGTTTTAAAGTTTGGGGTAAATAAGAATAAGCCAAATATGTTTTAGAAGCCGGAAACCAAGAAGAAAAAAAAAAGATACAGCTCATTACATAAAAATGTGATATGTCTCTAAAAAATAGATGGGACAATAAATGGTAGATCAGAGAAAATATTGGCAACATATATGAAAAACTTTCAATATTCATTAAAGAACTTATATGAGTTGATACAGCAAAAATAAGGCTAGTTGAAGATAAAGAAATGCAAATGGCTGTAAATACGAATAGATGTATACGCTAACCTTTCAGGTAGAAGAGATTAATAAGATGGCTAGCAAGGTTTGGAGAATTCATCTAGCCCATGCACACTTGAGGAGAATACAAAATTATAGTACATCTATAGCAATGAGCGAGGAAGAGCTGCATATAGTTACATGTATAATATATCCATGATAAGTTGTTATGAAGTAGAAATGAACTCAGCATTTAAAAATGGTTACAATCTATATACATTGTCCTGTAAAGATGTACTCGTGCATGTGAACAATTGTATGGGGGGGGGTGTTTGTGAAAACACACTTGTAAGTGTGCACACTCTCTATGCACATGTGTATCTTAGTATTCACAGAACAAGTCTGAAAGAAGAAGCACAATCGTTACTGTGTTGATGATTGTTTTCAGGCGGCGGTAGTGGTAGAGGATATGGAATTAGGGAGACTCTGATTTTCAGTTGTTACACTTCCATATAATTAAATATCTAGATCAAGTTTGTGTTACTTTGTTTATTGATCAGAAAGATGTGCAAGCAGTTTGGATCTATGATGGTCTGGGAAGATGCTCTCTAGAGATTTAAAAATTTGGCTGAATTAGTGAACCTCAGAATGTGGACTGATAATTTGGGGTTCCATGCAATGAGCTTTTGGGGATGCAGAATAGTGGTTAAATATCATCTATGCTTTATCTATGTGAAGAACAATTAATATATTTATGATATTTAATGTGAACTATGTAATTTGTATTTTTCATTAAAAATATTTTTCAGCCACATCTGCCTGTGTGTGTGTGTATACATAGAAAATACATTTGTTGAGATAGAGTTACTTGGCCATTTACCAGTTCATCATTCATTCACCATTCAAAAAGCGTTAAATACTAAATATAGTTTCTGCGGAAAATTGTGCCTAAGAGCATGAAGACAAGGATAAAATAGTCTCTGTGTTCCAGAAGTTCATACCTAATAGTAGAGAAACAGATAAATGCAGGCACAAACACACACACTACAATGCGATGGGATAAGTGAAATAATGGGGCAAAAACAAGGTACAGTGTTATGAGTTGTCCTGAATAAGTCTATTTGTCAGAGTAAGAGAAGGGGTCTTGGAGGGAGTCATGTCTGCAGTAGCATCTGAGTTTTGAAGGATAGGAAGAAATGTGTACACTGAATGAAGAACTACAGGGCACTTCAAGTAAGTCAAACATCAAATACATCTGAAATAACATCAAGTTTTCAGTGGGACTCTAACAACTAGGGTATTGAACACTTACTATGTGTGTCAGGAATTGTTGCCAATGCTTTATAGTCATTAACTCAATCTTTCACCAACTCCGTTCACTACTTTTGCTATAACCCCTATGTTACAAATGACAAAACTAAAGCACAGAGAGTGTAAGTAACTTGCTCAAAGTCACACAAATAATATGTGGCAGAGTCGGTTTTAACACGATTGAAGAAAAGTGAAATTTAGGCAGTCTGGCCTCGGAGTTCGTGCTCTAAGCTATCAGACCAGACTTCGCAAGCTTTCGGAAGGTGTGCTGAAGTAAGGCTGTGAATTAGGATTATAATGATCATGAACTGTGTGCTCTGCTAAAGAACTTGATTTCTTCAGAACGGAGCATCATTTGCGGGTTGGGCGGATGCTGTCTAGAGATTTAAAAGTTGGGCTGAATTAGTGTATGTGGTACCTGAAGAGAAGGGGACAGTGATCTGATTTGCATTTTAGAAAGTAGGCTAGGGCAGTGCTCTGGGGGATAGGTTTGAGAGACATTAAGCCTTAAGGCAGAGGTCACTGCAAAGGCTAAGACAAGAATTAATAGTATGAGCTAAAAGATAGTAGAAATAGAAATACCAGGATGAATTGGAAAAAATATTTAGGAGATGAAATTGACAGCATCCACAGTCCTTCATGGGCTGTGAGAAATTAGGGAAAGGAAAGCATTAAGGCCCCTGGATTTCAAGTTTAACTGAGAGGTAATCACTGTCATATTGTAAGGTCAACAAAATTTAAGTGAAAAAATTTATATAAATTAAATTCATTTTTAAAAACACCAGAGGAAAAGAATGTTCTAGTCAATCAGTATCTGTAGGTGTTCCATTTACAATCTATAGAATAGAGTAGTTTAAATTTAAATACATTCCCTTGATCCTTTTTATATATAACTATTAACATTCAACTTAATTTTATGCTAGAAGCTAGAAAGATTTTACTTTAGTACTTTCTAAAGAATTTATCAAATGGAACACAGCTTTAATTAATAAGACTGTAATTTAACTTTTCATTTCTTTGGTCAGATTAAGTATGAAAAATATCAATATTTTATTATGCCATTACAATACATTGTTCATAAGGTATAATTTAGTATCTTGAAATTATACACACTTCAATAACTTAAAATTAATTAACACAATAACTTCTCATAAACTCCAGCTAGAAGATAGATGAGACTTGTCAAAGAACTTCAGCGAATTCCTAAGGTAAAATAAATAGTTTATATTTCCTACTCCAGTATTAGGAGGAATAAATAATGATCTATGTAGGAATATGCCAAAAACAACTGGCCTACTCCTTTCCTCAAATTTATACTTGTTTGTGTTAAGAGGATAACTTGACAACCACATCAATTAATCTTGAAGCTGCATCATGTTGGAAAAATATTTTTATAATAATTAAGACAGAGAGTCATCATGCACTTGAACCCTAACATCGCCATACACTAGCTGTTTGGTCATAGGCAAGTTACTTGACCTTCGTGAACTTCAGTTTCTTTATATGTACAATGGAAATACTAATAAGTGCTTTGAAGAATTAGTTGAAGGATTAATATAATGTAAAGCATGTATTATGTTAATACACCTGGCACAGCTGTTTACCTGATATGAGGTAGCAAGGCAGCAGGCAGCTTTGCTAAAACTGGGTTGGAATGACCAGCACATGTGAAGTTTCACCTTATTCTGGATGGTCTTACTAAAGATTTCCCTGATCCTCACTCTGTATATTCAACACGAGCACCAAGAAAACCTAAGTGCTCCATCTTTGTATACAGAGAGTGTTGATTTCCCTTCCTCTAAATCCTAGTGAGGCAGAAGAACTTCTTCTGGTGTACCTTTTCATCTGGCTGTGCTCCCACAGTGGAAAAAGTTGGGGTTAAGTTAGAGATGGGCAGGTGCTTTGAAATCTGGTCAGTTGACCAAACCTTTAGATCAAAAGATCCATTTACATATTTGGTTCAGCTGAAGGAATTTGCATTATGACATCTTTCCCTGTTTACCTCTTTTCTATTGTTATGAGCAGAAGTGGCAGAAAACACACTGGGGGAATCCAGTGGAAGATGACAATGACATGTCAGACTTTGTGGTCATACCAACCCCCTGTGTGCAGGGTAAATATTAACGCTTCCCATTACTTGTGTGCTTGGTTGTATAATTTCAACTATATGGGCCAGTTCTTCATCTCTTACTTCCAAGTGCTGTTTCCTTGAGGTAAGAACAAAACCAAGTTTTGAGATTAAGGATAGCATCCAACAAAAGGAAAAATATCTTAAAGAAAACAAACTGGAAGTTTCTTGGTGTCACCCATACCAGACTGTTAGGAAAAAAAATTTTAGAGCAAGTGTTGTTAATCATATTCCTGCTTTGTGCCTTCTGTCATTTAGGGGATAATGAAGTGAATCTAATGAGGCCAAAAATCCATTTTCAACCTTACAAGTGATGCATTTAATTTATCAGGATGTAAACCAGCAAAGCCTCTCGGCATGATTGTGCATAATCCGGTTCATAAAATATTCCTCCTTGTTCTGCCAAAGAAGTGGTGAACCTTCCTCAGGGCCAGCTCACCGTGCTGGCAGTGCAGACCCCATCATACTCAAACTAGTAAGTCACACACCCAGACACAACCGCTGCATTCTTTGGGGAGGAAGCAAAGCTCAATTTAGATAATCCCCTTTGCAAAGTGTACTACTAGCTGATCCAAAGCAGACCTGGCTGTCTAAAGGCATATTGTTCCTACATTTCAGAGATGCCTCAATGTAGGAATAGCTCCTTTTTCATTTGCACAATTAAGATTCACTCATGGAATAGGTAGGGATGGTCAATAAACTATTTAAAAATATATAAAACAGCTTCATGTTTGACTTTGACCTTCTATCCACTTAAATGGGTTGAGGGCCTACATTTCTTTGTTGCTCTAGAAAGTGCTTGGCAGGGTTCCTCTAATTCTATTTCACATAAGAAAATAAACAATAACAGTAAACAGAACAGGGAACGTATGCTGTGTACCACACGTACGTAGTTTGGTTTCTATAAAAAAGAAGACTTTTTAAAAGTGGTTCATGGAAGAATATGCCTGGTTTAAGAACAGATGTCCCACCAACAGTTCACTACACACACTGAATCCTTCAACAGGAAGACACAGATAACTACAAAAAAATGGCAATACTAGGAGACATAGCACACGGATAGAAAAACATTCCCTATAACCACATGTGAGGTGATGGTCATAACTGGGGGGTCAAAAGAGAAAGGGGTACAGAATAGGAATAAAAGATGCATATTTTTGTCAGCATGAGCACAGAGATAAATTTCAAATTAAAATATAAATTCCTTAATTTATAGTGAAATACCTCTGTTGCTGAAAAATGGAATGGTTATAGTCCTGGAAAAATATTATTAAAAATAAATGGTGTGATTTGTACATGCAAGAAAACCTGAATTTTCTTTAAAAATTAGAATTCAATGAGGGAGGAATTCATCAGCTGCAGACATGCATGTGCTTTGGGCCGGGAGTAGGACTCCTCGCACAGGCTGGGCATACGGAGAAGCCTTTTCTGCCTGAGCTGCAGTGGGTTCGAACTTGGGCTTAGCTTTACTGATGGAGCAGAGTGAACAACTTTTAAGTAGTTTCCTTTAAAAGAGAACATTCCATGTTGAGAATTCCATGGCAGGATAAGATATCAGGTATGTCATATCAAGAATCATGATGGGTAAAAGAAAAGTCTAAAATGATCTAGGATTAGGGTAGAAGGAATATATTTTTAAGAAAGAAAAAATGAAAGTATGAATATGAGAAGGGGGAGGAAAAGAGAGAGACAGCTTTCCTTTATTTTTATATTCAAAATTAATGTGGTCCGCACTTTTTCCTTCCTTCCTTCCTTCCTTCCTTCCTTCCTTCCTTCCTTCCTTCCTTCCTTCCTTTTGCAAACCACTTCAACTTTTTTAAGAGCACAGAGTTGGAAGATACAAATGTCATATTTACATATTTTTGGAATACAACACTCCTCACCTGTTTTTCTCATGAATCTTTAGGATTTCATTTGTCTGTTGAAGAAGTTGCTTCTCTAGCTTGTATGTTGATAATGAATTCTCCAGCAGTTGTATTTCAAGCCGAGATGTTTGATTTAGCATCTGAAGTTAAAGATAAAAATATTTCAAATTTCCATCACAAAGAGTAAAAATGATTTTTTGCATTTTTTTAAATTTAGTTGTGTTTTCTTTTAAATTAATAATTTCCTCCAGAATATTTAGTTAAATGATCTACATTCTACAAATTAATGCTTTGCATAACTGTTAAACATTATATTCATTTGAAATTGAGGTTGCAATTGAATGAGAAAATTGAGTTGTTAAATCCATTTTTAAATTTAAATTTTTGTGTCCTGAATTCCTAGAATATTTCACTATGCTAGTTGCTTTGTATGTATTATCACCAATATTTACAAGTGAAAAAATGAGTATTAGTATAAGTTCTTAAGATATTGCGTATAATTAAGAATAGTTAATAGGAATGTAAAATATGCTTGCCTGGATCCATCACTTTACATAAACCAATTAGAAATGTGTAAACAGCTTTAGACATAGTTTAGCCATATTTGTGATCACACATTTATTGAACACCTATGTAAGGTCATGTCAGCCCTTCCAGGTGTCATATCATTTCACACACATGGGCACCTGTTGAAGGAGGAATTATCACCAGCACTTTACAAATGAGGAAACAGGTTTAGCAAGAGACAAATCCACACAGGAACTCAGGGAAGAGCTGGTTTTCAGTTCTGATTCTAATGCTCTCTACAGAAAACTAAGGAGTGTCAAACTACCCTATTCTGGGTCTTCACCTTAAGAGATGAAGTAACCAGGAACCCAGATCACAGTGAAGACAGACTGTGACTATCCTTTCAGATCACTACACCAGATCCCCTAGAAGCTGTAAATATTTGACTCATCTGGAACCCTGAAGACTCACATTGTTAGTTAAGCCTCACCATAACATAAGTCTGTGATCTGTGAACCTAAACACAATCATCCTCTGAACAAACATCACATACTCCAGTCCTAGAAGATGCCTTCAAACTGTGTCAATGTCCTTGCACCTCCCCATCTCTGCCCTGCCCCCACCCTTCTTCCTTAAGAGAGGTAAAAAGGGCAAAGAAGAGGTATAATTGGTTTGTAAAGTTTCCCATGTCACTTAAAAATGTTTTCAAGCACATTTTTGCTATAACTGCTTATAAAGGGACTTGGAAAATCTTCTAGAGGGTCAATATCAATGTAAAGTGTCTTTGTCTAAAAATGTCACCATTAGTGCTCTCCTTCTTTTCTGTAGCAGATCTAAACGTATGTCAGATGCACAGAGAAAACCTTGTAATAATAGACTGACGTGATGTGGGCTGGGCTTGGGCTACAGGAAGTTGTGAGGGAAGGAGACATTTTCAGGGGAGCAGGATGGGGACTAGGGTGATGAGAGAGGCAATTAGTTCAATTGCAAAACTTAAGGAGGTGCAAAAAAACTCAGTAATCAAGATAAATAATATTTTAATACAATATCTTGAAAGATCAAAATTAAAGCAAAAGATCCACATTGAACATAATATTGTTTTAAAATAAAAAAGGATCTGCCTCTGGATATGTATGTATAGCTCAGTTTCTCATCACTTGTTCTCACTCCCCTCACCCTAGTCCCAGTGGGGGTGCAGCATGGTTGGGGAGCAGTGGAGAAGAGAGTAGTGAGATGGGGTGTTTGTGCTTTAAAAAATTCAAGGGCCATGATTCATTTATACAATTGCTGTGGCTATGGGTCTGAAAGCCAGTCTAACAGTTACTAAAGCCTACTAAACTTTCTACTGGTGGAATGTTTTAGAATTTTTAAAAATATTTTACTATTCTGAGTCATTTCATTGAGAGAAAACAGGAGCAAAAAGATGTGGAATTTGAAGATAGAGTTTGGAGCAGTCCAGAGGAAAAACTGGAAGAAAATATAAAGATGAACACACAAAACATAACTTTGAACTATTAAACATATTTTTGTACAGACCAGTTATTTGTTTATTAACTAGAATGATAATTTATCAAGTAATTAAATAGGGAATGAGACAGCTGTATTTTTCAGTGGCAGAGGTTGGCACAGAGAAGACTACTTACTGAATAAACAAAAGGTACATTGTCTCACTGAATTTAGCACATTACTCTCCTTCTTGTTTATGGTGCTTTAGCCATATTGGCTTGCTTTCTGCCACCACAACATGCTGAATTAATTTCTACCCATGCCATTAAGTAAAATATTTTCTCTCTTACTCATCATACTCTCTGATCACACTTCCTGATATTCTCAAACACTAAAATTTTTATTTTACAAAGGACAGAAGTTGTTCTTCTCCATGTCTAAGAGAACATTGAGAAAAGAATGAAATGATCCAAAATTAAAAATGAAGCTGCCTATGTTACCTTAGATGCTATCTTAGACACTAAGATCACTCTAACTCTAGAGACTACTACAGCTCCTATTTTTTCTTTACTTTATCCTAACTCTGATCTATTTGTTACATAGCAACCAGAGTGATCTTTGTAAAAACATAAATCAGGTCATGCTATTTCCTATGTTAAATCTGCCAATGGCTTCCCTTTGCAATTAGAATAAATTCTGAAGTTCTTAGCCTGGCCTACAAGGTCCTATATGCTCAGGACCTAACCTACTTCTCAGATTACTCTCCTTCTTGTTTATGATGCTTTAGCCATATTGGCTTGCTTTCTGCCACCACAACATGCTGAATTAATTTCCACCTCAGGGCCTTTGCATTTGCAGCTTCCCCTGCCTGGAATGCCCACCCCTTCCCAAATATACCTCTAATTTCTTCTCATCACTCAGGTCTTACTCGGGGGGGCCATTTCTGGCCACTCTCTGTAAAGTATTGTCCTCCATCAGTTCCCCCTGTTTTATTTTATTTTTTTTAATGGAAACATCACTATTTGAAATTAACCTGACCATTCACTCATTTGTTGTCTTTTTTCCCCATGAGGACGTCATCTGTACAAAGGTGGGACTGCTCCACCTGGAGCCCTCCAAACCTCCAGAGCCAGGCACAGGGTCAGAGCTATTTGTTGAATGATAGGCGAGACAACAGACAGTCCGTTGTTCAAGTTGGATAATGCTCAGAGAGAGGGTAACAGGTTATGTGACTATCGAGCTGGACCTCAGTGATAGCCCAAATTTAAAGCAGCATCTGAATGTGGAAGTGGGGGATGGGGGATAGGCAATCTCTGAAGTCCAGGCTAAGTGTCAGGACATCTCAGCCTAGTTTTGAGCAAAAATGCTAATCCTTTCTTCTCTTTCCCCATCACCTTTACCCAATAGCTGCTTTATTTCAGCTCTTTCTATTGATGTTTTAAAATAGGCCTGAAGTTAAAAAGTAAGCAACTGAGAGAACTATACAGGAAACTATGATAAATTGACCACTTTCTTGCCTTGTGTCTATGGAACTTGCTGCTTAGCAATAATCTAAGTTTTCCATTAAAATGACAAAAGATATTTCCTTCTTTAGCCTAAACACATTCCAAAAGCTCATCTCTGCAAAGATGAAAGGAAAGAAAAAAAGAAGAGTATATGAAACAAGACCTCACTAAACAATTTCAAAGTTTAAATATTCCATAATATACCAGACAATAAGGAAGACTTAAGACATGAAACTGAGGATTTATGGACTATAAAATTTTAGTTCTTTTAAAAAAATAAACAAATTAAAAATAAAAATTTCTAGTTCCTCAATAAAAGTGAGCTAGAGAATTTCAGCCAGCTTCCCTTCAATACTTTTAAAGTGCCTCTCATATTTCTTAAAAGGAATATCTACCACAAAAAATTCATTCACCTGCATATTAACTTTGAAATCAGCCTTGTTTGTAAGTTTGTGTTTCCTTTTACTTGAATCATGTTTTTCAAATGAAAAATACAACACGAGTTATGATGTCTTGGCAATTAGAATTTTATAGAAGAATAAAGGCTGATGTGCATACAAGGAATGAGAGTTAGGAGATCACCATTTTACAAAATCAATGAGATAATTTATTTGATCAATGATGGGCAATGTGATAAAATACCACTCTATAGGTTATATGTTACTTCCCAAGGGGAAAGTAGGTGATTGGGATGAAGAGATATGGAGGCTTCTAACTAACCCTAGGCTAAAATGGCATCACTGCGAGGGTGGCAAGCCAGCAATTGTGCCTGCTGATGAGGTGCAATAGGAGGTGACCGAGGGTTCTACAGAGTGCCCCCACCACAATGTTCAACTGAGTCTAACTGAGACTACAGGCTTAATTTCCCACTTAAATAAACCATGAGCAATGGAAGAGTTAATTTAAAAGCATCTTTATAAAATATTAAGACAAGTTTAGAATATGGGACAGTTTAAAAAATAATTCATCCAGTTTCTTAAAAATCTCAATAAAAAAATCAGGAGTTTGCTCCAAAAACACAGGGACTATTAAATCTTAAAAAATAAAATGCCTATAAATTTTTGGTAGAAAAACTGGGAAGTGGGGATGACTGGGGTGGGGAAGAATGGTAGAGAAAAAAATGGAGACAAGTGTACTTGAACAACAATTAAGCAAATGTGGAAAAAAAAGAAAATTAGATAATTTTACAGAATAATCATTAATTTTACTCATGATAATATAATATATAATTAATGCTACATGATTATTTTATAAAATATTTTATATATCTAATTATATTATCTATAAATATACATTATATTTATAATATATTGATAATCTCACTGGTTTATGAAGTTTAGTAGAGATAGTACTTACATTACTATTTTATACTGTACACAGAAATTGTGGGTAGAAGAAACTGAGTATTTTCCCAGAGGCTCACACATAGCTATGCACAAGCAGCTTCCCTGTTACTAAGAGAGGTACCTCCCCTCAGTCAATGGCAACTGCTATAAAAATGGTTTCTGTCAAAATGCCATGAGATCTTCTGCCTGTCATAGCTGATGACTCTGATTTCTTCCCTCTCCACCCCAACACTAACTAACTCTTACGAGATAGGAAGGTGGCCAAATTTGTCATGTTCCTCAGAGTACAGAGAGAACATATTCATCCAATGTTCTTAGTCAAACATCTTCACAATACACTGCTTCTGTTCAAAATCTTCATTAATGGAATGTTAAGAAAGAAATGGTTTAGAAAAATTTGGCAAATTAACTCAGTTAAACTCACTGAGGACAAGAACTGCATCAAGGAGGTACTAAACTATAAAATTCCATTTCTAATACTACAGGACCCATATAAATGATAGGAAATTGGAGGAAACCTAGGCTAAGTACCTAAGGAACCATCCAGCAGTTACACGGCCAGCAGGGACAACACTGGGTGCTAGGACTGCGTGAGGTGCTGTGCAGTCACATGGTAAAATGACAACAATTGGTGGGACCATCAGCAGCAACGGAGAAGCAGCAGCAGCATCTTCATCCCTGATAGAAAACACTCAGTGGCTGCTATCAGGTTTCCCTTCCTTTCGCTCTATCTGATTTCCATCTTACCCTCTGCTGAAATCCATTTAGTGTGCACAACCTGAGAGAGGGGAAGGGATCACAGGAGAGAGGCGGTGTAGCTGAGAGCCGTTAAAGCATGTAGAATCTAGGTTCCAGTCTTCTCTCTAACATTTCCTACTTCTCAGTCCTTTCATCTGGGACAAGTTGCACCACCTCTCTCGGTTTCAGTTTCCACATCTTTAAAAAAAGAGAGGGTAATAGTGCCTACCTTATAGAATTTTTAAAAAAATTATTAAATAGGTAATATATGTAAAATTTCTTAGAACAGAGCTGAACACAGGTTATATTTTTAGAGGTGAATTGTAATATAGTTTGTCTATTATTGTGCCTCTAATCAAAATTGGCCTGAGGGAGAAGTCAGAAATAGACTCTCACTACAGGAATAATGTTTGAAACTAACCCCTTCATATTGTGCACTTGGAAAGAGGAGCTGGAGGGAGAGGAGATATTGGTACAAACTGATGACAGAGTGAGAAAAGCATTGCAAGCTAGAATAGAGAGGAAGAAACAGGCATGGTGTGGGTTCCTGATTCTCACCACCATGGCCAGCAGGGTTACCGAAATGTGCCCATTATGTCTCCTTTCTAACCCTGATGCTTTGCGCACAAGGGTATTTTTAAACGCCATTGTATAAAACCACAGCTCTAATGTCTTGGCACTCAAGCCTAGAAGGTGAGCAGAGGGCTGGAAAGCAGTGTTACTTATCTTTATGACATCAATACGTGAAAGCTAAGGCACTAAAATGTATTGCAAAACCATTGGCATGAGCTCCTAAAATAACTGAGGACCTGGAGTTAGTTTTGGAAAAGCAGCACTTAGCAACCATGAAACAAAATACAATGGGTATGGGGGCAAAAACTTGGGAGCTCACCTACATTGCAACAAAAAGCTTTACTGGTTTATAAATTCTTCCTATAAAATGATAGAGTATATTGAGATTAAGGAATAATTCAGAATTTATCTGAACTGTACCTTGGCTGTACACCAGGACTTGAGTGCACTTGAGTAGTTATGCCTAAGCGGATTATATCCTGTTGCAAGGCTCAAATAAGCACTCTATAGGTCTACATTCACATGGAAAGGTTTTGGAGCCTTCCTCTCATGGTGAGTTGTGATGGATTTTTTTATTTTTAAGACATTTTCAAGGTTATAGCTATCCTAAAATTCTTGGTGCATCTTAATCTCTCATTGGCCTTTAATGACAATGTAATTTTAGCTACTCAACATAGGGAGTAGGCTTTGCTTCTATCCATCTTCTGTACTATTTCCCATAAAGTACATTCTTTAGCTTTAAGGATGCAGAACAAGAGGTTATTTCTTAAAATCTTACATAGCATGTGTCTGAACAGTGATTCATGTGTTAACAATGGGATTTCTGCCCCCACGCAAGTCCAATTCCTAGGCAGAAAGACAACAGAAACAACTCAAGGTTTTCTGGAATGAAAAAAATAAAAACAAAATCCTGCCATGTTTGTCATAAAACTTGTTATCATGTTACAACAGAAATGGAAATAAATTTTGAAGTTCAATCAAGTGTGTTAATATTAATTATATATTTTGGCTTTTGAATATATAGAATGCTTTGTAGGAGATGGCGAGCATTTCGTTCTGATGAAAATGGAGAAAATACACTCACATTATTTATACCACAAGAAGCCAGTGTTCATAGAGTGCCCAGCTTACTTACTGTGATGATAAATGAGTATATGAAGTCTCATACATTTTAGTTACATGTAATTTTCCCTTCCCCACCCCCATGGTTATCTGATGATAGTATGCTATCATCAAAAAATATTTTGCAAAGCCTATGTGATTTTATTACCCCAATGTAATCCATATTTAAGTTCTCATTCAATTACTTAATTAATCAAGTGGGACAGAAAAGGAAATGAATAAGCATGCCTAAGTTGGAGTCCCAGATTTGATTCACTAGCTATATCAGTGTGAGAAAGTCACTCAAACTTTCTGACCTACTGCTTGCTCTAAATGCTTTTCAAAAAATCATTTGTACATGATAAAGCAGTTTGTGTAACATAAACAGCTCTGTACATATAAACTATTATTATTTCTCTTTAAATATCAACAATGTAATGTTATTAAAATACATGAACTAAAACAGAAATAAGGTTACATCTTACTTTTAAATTTATATTACCAAAATAATTAAACAAGGAGGACATTAGACAGGTGGCTCTAATGTTTGAAACCACATAAGCAAACCAAAACCTAAGCCAGAGTCAGTACACTTGAATCCAACAACCAATCATAAACAGCCAACAAATCTTTCCCAAATAAAGCAACTCCTTAAACTGTAGCCAATCAAATACTTGCTTTGCTTCTGCATCTTTTCTACTGAAACCCTTCCCTCAGCTCCTGAGACAGAGCACTTCTAAGCAGTTTATTTAGGCACTGCCCAATTCTAACGAATGTCTGCTCAAATAAACTCTTGAAAATTTTAATATGCCTCAGTTTAACAGTATTATCTCAGCTTTGTTTCCAGAAATCGACTGTACTGGGTTTCAGAATGGTAACTGAAATGACTGTTCTCATGATTCAAAGCAGACCAAGAGATCAACTTCTGGTCATCAAAAATGATACTTTCACTAAACTGTAATAATAGGTTTGTGACAGCAATGATTAAAGGGCATTTTACTGATTTGTACACAGATAAGTATGATTATACATAAATAGGCATTTCTTTGCCCATAGTAGGGTAGGTAATATATATAATACATGTATATGATCATGCACATATATGTACTATGTATATAAATGGAAAAAGAGTTTTCATTGCCTCATTATGAAATCATGCTGAATAAACAAACAAACAAACAAATAAACTACACCTTCCTGGTCAGTTTATTTGGGGTTTTCCTTCCCAGTTCCTGAATGCACAAAACCTCTGCAGGTAGCATTACAGCTAGAGTACTGCCAAAGACAAAAGAAGACAGGTCCAAAATGTACATAAATGATATCAATTTGACCCAAATGGTAGCATCAGTGTTTATTTTAATTTAAACACCGATTAAGTCCTTTGCCAGTCCTGTCACTATAAACACATACAAAACTAAACATACCAAACTTCATTTAATCAAAAGAAACATGCATAGCATGTCAGGCAGTCATTGTTGTTATTACCAATACACAAATGTGTATGTTTTCCCAGTCCCAGTGCAATGTAGTCTGTGTTTACGGAGTCAGCTAAAGGAAGAAAAATCTTCCCCAGTCACGAGTCTGCTGACTGGCCTCAGGGTGTACCTGGGTCTCCACATCTGTCAGCTTTCTGGTTTGCTCTGCGCTCTGAGAGAGGAGGCTGGTTCCTATCTCGAGCATGGTGGCCGTGTGGTTCTGAACTGCATTCTGCTGTATCTGGGCCATTTCCGACTTCATATTTTCCACAACATAATTCTCAATCTGCAAGAGATGAAGAACAAAATATACTACATTATAAGCAAAGCCTCTCAGTTGGAGCATGTAATATTTACAATGACAAAACGAGACACAGCTGGCAAATCAGCCATCTGGCAGGGATCCTCTGCAACTCTGGGAGTTAGGGAAATTGAAACAGAGAACACAGAAATCCAGTTGTTAACAAACTGCTAATATACTGATACATATATGTAATCATCACAATCATAATACAAATTTGCGCTTGGATAGTGCTTTCTTGTTTATCATCTCATTTAACCCTCAGAGCAAAGATGTAAGAGAGTCAGGCATAGAAAGTCTTATTGTTCTTTTTATTTTATAGCTGAGGAAAAGGAAACAGAATAAGAAAAGGTCAATAATGAGCCCAATGTCACCCAAAAAGAATGCAGCGGAGTTAGCATCGGATAATATAAATCTAAATCTTGGTTCTCTGGTCTCTCCATTACACCATATTGACCACTCATCTCAGAAAAATTCAACCTTCTTCTTCCATTTCTATAATGAGAAATAAAGACCATGCTATTAGGGGAATGGAATGAGGAGTGGGAAGAGGGCAGATGCCCAAATCACAAGCTTTTAAAGGAATATTAAGTATCGGCAACAGTATATGAAATGAGCTGCAGAGCCTTGGATGTAGCTAAAGCCATTCTCATTGCTCCTTTGGAAGCTCCAAAAGGAGGCACTGAAGGTAGCCAATAAAGGTGCATTTGCCTTTCTCACCTTGGTAATATTTAGTCCTATTTATGGTGCCATCTTAGAGAATACTATGGCTATAAACTAAATGCTATACCATGGCAGCCAAGAATTACTAAGTGACTTTCTATGAGGGAGTCTGATAGGCATCTGGGAGAATACAGCTAAGCACATGCACCACTTGAAAAACACAGAAGAAGCCTGCACCTCCCTGTCAGCGTACTTCATTCCACCCCCACCACTACGTAGTGACTACATTTTATTACTCAATTACACATATGGGGAAACTGCATCCCAAAGAAGTCAGGTCCAAGGCCACACACCACAAAAACAGCCAGACTTGGATTTGAGTGCTGAAGTCCTTAATTTTCATACCAACACTTTTAACCACTTGACAGCTCTGCCAAGTTGTGCTTTACAGGCTGAGTTCCAAATCATTAACAGCTATGTGATTTTTACCGATTTGGTGATCCATAATATATCCACTATTTTATAATCCATTGTAACATTATTGTCATGTAATAAATGTAGTCTAAAACTAAATTCCCCTTTGTGAAATTTTGGCAGCTTAGTCTCTAACACTGTCCGTTGCTTATTTCCATTTATCAAATATGAATGAATCTGCCTCAAGCTGAAGATAACCAAACTCAAACTGTTATTAAGGAATTCTTTTGTTCAAGGTCAATATAAAGGTAACTTCCCTCCATCCTTTATTCCCAGGTTAGAAGTAGAGGGGAAATTTAACCGACAAAAGTGTATTATAAAATAAATACAAAGTAGGTTAAAATAAGTATCTGCAAATTATCTTTACAGAATGTAACATCTCTAAGCCAAATCTTGGCTTTATTTTAATTGCACTAATGCATTTAAACAACAATGGAAAGGTAAAGGAGGGTTGGCCAGAGTATCCAATGTTTGTTGTTGAGGATTCTGCATTATGTTCCCTGTTTTCCTAATAATATTCCTTAAATTCTTTTGGGAAATCATCTTTTTTACCTTCAAAACAGTGCTTCAGGTAGAGCTGTCCCACCCTTGATTCAGGAGTACATGTTTGAGCCTGAAAACCAGACTCTTCTGCTTTTACTTAGAGTGAATAGTTCACTAATCGGAGAAGATTAAGTCTTGGTTCTGGAATTTTATCCAACTATTTCACAAAAGAATTTCTTTTACCTCTGTTTATTAGGCTGGTAACATGTATGCCTGACTGACAGTTCATCACGAAACAAGAGCCAGCCTAAGAATGAGGCCAACTCAGAAAGGCAGCTGATAGACAGGCAGGCAGGCAGACAGACAAACAGGTGATATAGATAGAAGGATATCTTTGGAGCACCTGGATCCAGTCATGTGTTGAGCCAGATCCAGCCATGGACATTCCATCGTAAAGTGTTTGATCTAATAATTTCCCATGAGCAGCCCACTTTTCTTCTCCCTTTAATCACACTGACTTAGATTTCTAACACAAGCAAAAGAGTCTAGATTAGTGCTTTTGCTAGATGTTTATCAAAGGAAGCCTCAGATAGGCAAACATTAGCAGTATGTTCTTTGCTTGTCCAGGGAATTTGGGGCTGTATGTGAACATATGTATTCCCAAATACAGCAGGTAAATCTCCATCATGGAGATGATAACTATCATTTATAGCTGATATTTACCAATTGTTTAATCTATGGCAGGCACTGAGGTAAGATATATGTATATACTGCCTGCCACAGACTAAAATATATATAGTCCAGAAAGTAGCAACAATGTAATATGAAAAATAGAGACATTTATTGAAGAAGATACAAGATACAATAAACATTGTACATAGGACAATGGCTCCTCAGTCTCCTTCAAAGTAGGTACCTTGGGACCTCACACAGTTCTCCCAGCATCTCTTCCACTGTTAAAAACACTACAAAGTGCTTTGTTGGAATCATCGTCAGCTGCCCCATTTTATTATCCTGATCTCATCGATGTTCTGAAATCTCTTCCCTTTCACAAGTGATTTTAGTATGGGGAAAAGCCAGAAGTTGGAGAGCACCAAATCTGGGCTGCAGGGGGGCTGAATCACCTGGGTGATTTGATGTTTTGCCAAAAACTCCAATAGATGTGAAGCTTGAGTGGGTATATTGTCATGATGAAGCTGCCAATCACCAGTTTCCCATAGGTACAGCTGTTTTCATTGTATTGCATCTCTCAACAACAACAAAAAAAAACATTGAGGTAGTACTCATTGTTTGGCCTGGAGGGGTGTACTCATGATGGCCAACACCTTCCCAGTCAAAAAACATAGTTAATGTGATCTTGATCTCACTGTGACTTTGCCGTATCTTTCTGGACATAGAGAACCAAGCAACTACCATTGGGCCTTTGTTTCTGGATCATAGCCTAGACCCACAATTCATCTGCAGTTATGATCTTGAGGAAATCTAGTTCACTGTTAGTGGTTTGAATCAAGTCATTAGCAACTTCAGCATGAAGTTCCTTCTGCTCTGGTAGCAGAAGCTGTGGAATGAATTTTGCCATGACATGTTTCATGCCAAGATCCTGCATCACAATCTCAGACACAGATTTTGGAATCCCCAGATCAGCTTCTAGTTTCCTCACTGTCAATCACTGATTTTTGTTGATTGCAGCCCATACATGGTCAACATTCTCAGGTGTTCTGCTTACTGCAGACCTGCCAGAATGTGGATCACTTTCAACAGATTGTTGATCATCTTTGAAGTGTTTGTACAACACTTTTATTTGTGCTGCACTCATTGCATCAACCCCAAAAGCCATCTGAATCATCCAAATAGTTTCTGTGAATAATGTTAAGTTTAACACAAAATTTGATGCAGATTCATTGCTCTACTCACTCAGTCTTTTTGAATGAGATGGCCACACAGTAAACATTCGACCACCCCCATTGACTAGTACAGTGAAGTCACCATTGTTCATGCATGTGCATTCCAATCTACTCTCCTTGGCTGCCAGGTTACATTGATGTCATGCAAACTATTCTTGTTATATTAACAATGTCTGGACTTTGTTGGACAGATCTCATTCATACACTTTTTTTGCAGACACATTATAGGTGAAACTATTGATGCTTAGAAAATTCACAACTTGCTCAAGAAGAAACAAGAACTCAACCCCAAGTGCCAGCCTATGTGCTTAACCTCTAACCTATTCAGCTTGGCTCTACTTAATTGCTCTATGTATTTTATTATGTATCTCCTAACTCTTGTATGTTCATCAAAAAACTACATGGGGAGTGTTTTAAAAAATGCAGATAAAGGCACCACACAGCAGAACTCTGAATCAGAATTTTCAAAGGAATATTTCTAAGAAACTATATATTTTCAAAGGCTCCCAACTATAATTCTGATTCAGGCAAAGACCTGTGCTTCTCAAGGTATGGTTCACAGAATAATTGCCTGTATGAGAACTATATGTGAATGTTCTGCCATGAGATAAAGAACTTGTGCCAGAATGCAAATTAGTGTCACTAAGCACACTGTTGAGCTCATTTATGCTATGTATCTATCCACCTATCCATCAAAAACTTTCTCAATAAAGAAAGTGATGTTCTAACACTTAATTTATATTGTGGTGCAAGCTTCTTACATTGTATGCAAAATTTCCTTGAGTGTGATTTAGTATTCTGATATGTCAGATTCCCTGTTTACAATGTAATTTTAAGTAACAATGTATCTTCCACGTAGATTTCTCTCCTGAGAAAGAATTCACTAATCATTGAGCTTCAATTCAATCTGCTTAATAATTACACAACAATTTTTTTATGCCATTGGTTAGTGGGAGTCAGTTCTCAGAGTTTGACTTGCTCTGGATGTTATAATAATAATAATGTGCCCCAGGCTCCATAGAGGGCGACACTTCTTGTATAGGGTGACTACTTCAAGGTTCAGCTGTTTCATGATCCTATCTATCATAGGTTCTGTTCATCTATCTATCTATCCATCCACCCATCCATTCTGTAATGTTGTGCTTTTTTAACTGTACAAGTTAACACCAGCAAAGCAAAATAACTGCTTTCTGCCAGCATTCATCACAGAGAACCTCCCAATCCTGCTGGCTCAGTTGTAGAAATAAAGTAGATCTCCAACATATACTAAAATTCTCATTTGAGCTGCCATCATAATATGAATATAACTCTAGTTAATTGTTTTTTAATGAAATGGAGCTGCTTTCTTTAAGAGTAACTGCCTTTTCATGCAAAAGGTAATAGCACACTAAAGTAGGAAAACCCAGATGTAGTTGATTTATAGGCTGAGGAGAGAGGCAGAAGTCAAATATACAATGTGTGATTAATAAGGAGGACTACTTTCATCTTATCTCTAAACATTCCTCTGCAGATGTATAACTATGAAATCCGTCTTGAAGTGCCATGTTAGCTGAGTTCAGGAAAGTTTTGCAACAAATTTGATTGTCTTCATGTATTACCTACTAGTTTTCAAAATGTTTACAGAATATGATAGCTACATCAAGTTTCGATATTTTATAAGTCTCTGAAATATAAATTTTAAGCTTAGAAGAGCTGATGAGTTATAAGATAGGAGACTCCCAATCTGAATCATATAATTATTTGACTGTACAGCCACTCTTAGTGTTTGACTCCAGAGCTTTATAACTATTGGCCAAAATACTTATTAATAGTATTCAGGGTGTGACTTAAAGTGAAATAATGAACAATAAATGATGATTTTTTTAAGTAGGGAAATAATGTTACATTTCTAAAGGGATTCAGTACTTACAAAGAGGTCTCATACACATTGACTTGATTCTTATACCAACCCTATAAGGGGACTCTTTTATGGTTTAAGAAATGGATGTCCAGAGACCTTAGGTGACTTGACAGAGATGAAAGAATGGATTCAAATCTATCTTCTGATATTCCACTAACCTCAGAGCTGTGGAAACTGCTCCCTTGATGAATTGGTTGGCTGGTTGATTGAGTAATTGATTGGTTAATTTCATTTTTTAGCTAGCTCATTGAGAATTCATTTACTTATTCCTTTAAGAAAAATATGCATCATTGAGTGTGATTACTTCACTCTGCTTCACCAAGTTGGAGGCTAAGTTAATTCGAGGTGAGGTGAGAGACTCTATGGCCAAGGATATGTAAAGTATATTTTTCCAGCACTTTTAATCCAATGAGTCATTAAAAATCCTTTCATCAGTTCCTACCATTTTTTCTTAGTATGTAGTTTACATGTTTGCTTACTTATTTCCATTCTATTTGTATAAACCATTGTAAAATATAACAAAAGGAATAACAGTAATAACAATACACTACTCCTTGGACATACCAGATTTTACGAATGTATAGCTAAGTGACTTCTTATGTCAATCTAGGCACTCTATTCATTTTCCTCATTTCACTGATAAGGAAACAGGCTCAGGGAGGTTAAATCGATTGTCTATGATCACACAGTGAACCAGTGGAAGAGCTGGCATGTTGATTTGTAACTGGCTACACAACCTTACAAGGTCATTCTAAAGGACTGTTGCTCATCATGCACAAGCACACTTCGACCAACATCACAGACAAATTCCGGTGACACACAATATTCATGAAGGAGACACATAGAGTGAAGGCTACGGAACTGATGAGGTGAAACTTGTTCAAAGATATAATTTCTTGTTCTTTTCTTTAATCATTTTCATACCAATTGATATCTATAATACCTTAGGAAACATATACAAGTGATGAGAAAGCAAATACATATTACCAAAAGTAGACCATATTACAAATAACACTGTTAATTAGAAAAATAATATATTTAAGAAGTCAAGATTTTCATCCATTTGTAGTTCACTCATGTATTGCTTGCCTATGTCTCCACTCAATGGCTAATAGAGAGTTAATGCTATCATTTTGTATTGTAAGAGAGTTTTAGAAGAACTCCTACTGGACCCTCAAAATTCTTGCTGCTTCATGTTCATGAGAACCAAAATCTGTGTGACATTATCACAGGTCTTGCATGTGAAATGCATTCTCTATCATTTCACTTCAAGAGATTACTTCAAGGGATCTCTTAAATGAGAGCATATCTTAAAGCATAAAGAATAGAATTTCTCCATGCAATTCTTAAGAAAATAACATTTTAAGCCCTATAAAAATTTACAAAGGCATTGCTCACTTCAAATATGTTGTAGATTATGCAGACTTTCATTGAATGTTGGTGCATGTGGTATTACTCAGATACGGCAAAACAGCCATGAAATAAAGTAACAGGGTAAATATGAGAGAACAATAAAAAGGTAAAACAATGCAAAAAATGCCTTATCATTGTTTCATAAATCAGTGACAATATTGAAACACTAGGTTTATGGTTTTACAATAAAAATGGCTGAGGTCAAATATATTATTTGCAGGAATTTCTATTACTGGATCCCCCAGTATATTGTTACTTCCACCAAAAGGATAAGTATAATTGTCTCTTTAGACAATAGATCTATTTAGCTGACATTTAAAATAATTTCTATACTGGTATGTGTGATGTGAATCCCATTTCTTATTTTGGTATATGAAGGGACACTTACTATTTACACAAGAAAGAAATGTTAGAATAAGTGAGCTGAAAGAGATATTAAATATCAGAAGCTCCCAAGGATCTTGTTTTATAGACATGGTGACTGAGGTTCAGAGAAGTAATAGAAGTGATAGTTTTTTCAAAACTAATTAATGTCAGATGTTGGTGTATGGCTACTCAGTGTGTGGGGAACTCAGACTTATATTAGCATACTAAGCCAACAATGGCTGCTAGTATTGCTGGCCCACCTCACATTTCTTCCCCAATTGCTTGTTTTTCCTTACTACTTGCTTTACTTCTAATGGCTCCTCATTTTAAGCTCCCTTTTCACAATACCAATTCATCACCCTCAGTTTTTAGGGGTGTTGACTTTGCTTCTTGCTTCCCAGCACTGATGCCCACAAGCTGCTTCTCAGCCATTGAGCCCCAGCATCCCCTTGATTCTATTCTTCCTATGTACCACCCACAGGGTGGCAACAAACCAGGACCAAACTCTGAAATTAGTTTAGGCTTATTAACCCCGAATCAGTTCAATTTAGTCCTAGCAAGTATGGGAAAAATGCATCCTAAACCTGTTGCTAGATAGTACAAGTACAGAAAGTTATCTTGCAGAAAATAGAAAACATATAAATAGGTCATTTCACTAGAATTGGTAAATACTAGAATGGAGTTTACCTCTGACTACATTTCTTCCTGCATGTGCTCTTATCTCTGTTTGACAGGGAGAAGCTCTCAGTGACGGATGTTAATAATGTGAGGAGATGTTTGTTACATCACCTCCAATGAAGTAGTAGCAAGGCTCCCATTGAGGCATGTGGCAAAGTTAGGCTATTAAGGGCACACCAGAAAATCCCATAGGTACAGAATCTTCTGAAATAATTTTCCTTGGTTATGATTCTTTTTAGCCCACATTTTTATGGCAATCATTTTTCTTGGCTATGACTCCTTTAAGACCACATTTTTGTGGCTTCTGAAAGTTGCCTGTCACATATAGTGTCCCAGATTTGGGCCAGGACCCAAGAAAGTCATTCTCTCTTCATATAAACAACAGAGATGTTTTCTGTACCCAAACACATTTTACTAGCTTGGCACCTCTTTTATACCCCCTTCTCACACCCAGAAAAAGTCAGAGTCATGAAACTTTGAAAGCATTTCTAAGTGTCTGCTTAATTTCTTCCTTTACATTTTTAAAAGGCAGGTGTTATAAAAAAAGCACACTCAGCCAGGAGCCAGGTTATCTGGATTCTAATCTAGGTACTATTGTTGATCTACTCCATGAAACTGAACAAGTCACTTAGGCAATTTTGGTGTCAGATCTTCATCTATAAAATGAAGGGTTGGATTAGGCTATTTATAATGTTTCTCTTAAAGCTCTCAAATTACCTGATTAAAACCCTCCTTTATAAAGTACAGGGGTCCACCAATTTTAATTTTTATCTATTATAGAAAATTAAAATATGGATGTTCATATCTATGTCTATAAAATATATAATACTCATATATATCCTTAATGGCAGTTAGGAAACAATGATAGAGGAACACAGTAGAAAAGCCCTGGATCAACTCTCTAGAGCAGACACATCTGTTTTAAGATAAAGAGCTCAAATTTCTGATTCCCTTAATCCCCAGGCACCATTCTGTCCAAAATATATTCCTTGTCATTCATCAACACAACCTGGCCTTTTTCCTAAGTTCCTTGTATCACTGAATGGCACCACCACCACCTACCCATTCATCCCAGTCACAGGGGTCATCTTGCTTACTCCATTCCTTCATTGTCTACATTCATTCAGCACCAGACTGTGTTACTTCTGTTTCCTGAAAGGTGCCTAGGCCCATCCCTCCCAACCCCTTTCCTTTCTCCCTACCACATTTCTTTATCTTCACTGGTACTGACTTAGGTCAGACTCTCATCATTTTTCTTCTGGATTTGTTAATGGCTCCATAACTGGTCTCTTGACTACAGACTTGCTTCCTCCAATCCATCATCCATGGCATAACCAGAGGGATCTATTTGAAACATAAATATGGCCTCATCATGACACTGCTTAAACTCTTTCAGTAGCATCCACTACCTGCAGATAAAGCCACAACTTCTTATTCAGCATAGAAGAATCTTTATAATGTGGACTCAGCTTCCCTCTACTTGTACCCTATGCTTCAGACGTATCAAATTATTTGTGCTTTTCTAGACACATTTTCTTCTGCTTCCATGCTTTTGCACATGACTTTGCTTTGAGTGTAGCAGTCCTTTTCTAC